>MU106276.1:9235-145760 GCA_012274485.2 Sinapis alba | reverse complement strand
TAATTTAAATTGTATTGTTTGACCATAAGAATGTCGGAGCATAATCTCTGAGGAACTTGTTGCAGTTCTTTACCTTCTTGCCATGCCTGTCCTACGCATACACCAGGACCTATATGTCGTATGTATATGACAACACTGTCGTTGAACGGATATGGATGCTTGGCTGCAAATATCAAGTGAAAGAACGAATAAACATATGGAGCCATGAGTTTAGAGATACTCTTGTCTATGCTATTCTCGAACATAAAAGTCATATATGATTACTGATATAGTGTCTGCAAGGAATATGCAAACCGCTAAATACCTGGTTGAGGGAACCCTTGTGGGTAATCTTCAATATCAAGAAGCCCATCACCAAATTTGCATGCTATGTCGCAGGGTTCTTCTGTGGCCATAACGTCCATAGCTTCTGTGACCTCAAAGTATAGTGGACTGAAAGCATTGGCAAGAGCTGAGACTATCGGTCCACCTGCATGATGCATTTCTAGAGATATTATTAAAACATATATAGCAACAGACAATCATTTGATAGAGTTCAACATCAACTACAGATGGAAAAGTAAATAATAATTGGATAAGAGGCCAGAGCTCACCACAAACACGCCCATAGATTTGGCCGTTGTTGGAGGAAAACACAGCCTACCAAGGAACATATAAACTATGTCAAGAAAGATAGTAAAGGATAAGATGCTGCTGAATGGAACAGACATGGAAGTGATATCAGCCCTGACTTACCATCTTGAAGGATCTTATCCAGGATATGATTAGTGGACCTAAACAAGAAGAAGAATATCTTAGAAGCTGTCAAGAACATACAAAACCATTTTTTATTTTTTATGGAGAATCAGACCCAAAATGGATTATTACCATTACTTGTTCGGCAGTTAAAGTATTCAAGTGAAATTTCCGCATCTCCTCCAGCAGAGAACAACTTGGATGCAGTCATTTTAGCTAACTTTGGATCTTCATAACGAGCGCCTGCTATTTCCCAGGCTCTTGATATAAGCCTGCATACATACATAGCTCTCATGAAAAATGCATTTAAGTGTTCATTCCATGCAATATTTTCAAAGAGACGTATGACAAGCACATGACTCAAAAGCTATATATAGATCAGATTAGCATGAATAACCTTGGCTCTATAAATTGCAGCAAGCGGTGGCGCCTCTCTTCAGGGATATCTTCAATCTTCTTCCTGTAATGTATCAAGTATCAACTCTATCAAATATTTATCTTATTGTTTTACAAGATGCCAGATGAAATCTAATAGTTAAATGCATGATTAGAGCCTAGAGGTAACTTTTAACTGATGGAGTCATTTTACCACTAGTAATCCAGATATAACTAAAACAATCCATGGCAGACACGTGTGGAGACAGCAAACTGAAGCTGCAGAATATACTTAAATCAAATCCCATTCTATGTAATATATACACATCACTGGTGTAGTGTAGTGACTACTTTAGATATGCAAAGCCTTCTTCTTAGACTGAATCAATGCTGGAAATCAATCAACCAAAAGCAGACTAACCAGAGATAAGCAGCTGGGTTATATGAAGCAGGGTCCAATGGAATCAACTCCTTGGGAGGATCAAGAAACGTTACAACATCAGATTCATCAACGTAAACCTTTTTCCCAGTGGGAAGAGTTTCATAAGGTTTTTCATCCCATGGAGACTCATATCCTCTCCCTCCTTGAACCGCCATAACCACACCACGAGACATTCCTGGAAAAAAAATCAAAATCCTTTTTCTCAGACACATCTCTCTTCTAGAAACCCAACAAGACGAAACACACAAGGAAAATGTAAAGATTTGCAAGAAAGAACTAAACTTTATCTTCTACAATTACTACTAAACTGACATCAAAAGTTAAAAAATTTATAAATAAAAAGTGAAGAGCTTAGCTCACTGTTCGAGAGAGGAAACCCGAGCTGCTGCGGCTTTTCATTCCGGCGGAGTAAGCCGTGAACCGCCGGAGGAGTTACCGGAGTCCGTACAAGCCAGCTCTCCCGAACCGCCCTTATCTTCATCTCCGACAAGACAAAAAATAATTCCAAAATAGTTTTATTAATTAACGGGTCGATTTTGAAAACACGGTTTCAAGTAACGGGCCTTAAACAGGCCCATGTTAGCACTATGGGCCGAGTTGCATTGCTTTTAGTTAACCGTAACATACAATAACACCCCTAGGCCTAGCCGTTAAATGCAGTTTCACGCTAACGGCCATGAAAGGTTAATAATCCACTGCGGTTGGGTTCATGATAAATTCTCGTGATAACCGTTGATCTCTACTTCATCTAATTATCATCGATGTCTATAAGTTCTTTTATATCAAAGATACACCGAAGAGTTCGTGAGCTGAGAAACACTCAATAAAAAGCACTCAACAGCTACGAATCTTCTTTTTATAACTTGCAACTGACAAAAATCCTCACTTTCCCGGGAAAGTTTATTTTTTCTTTCTCCTCGGAGAAGATCTGAAGAGCGAGAATGGACTGTTATCTTCTCTACACGGTGCTTCTTCTTCTTCTTGGATCAGTTTCTCTCTCTAACGCAAGGCCACGCGCTAATCGACGTAAGTTTCCCCAGAATTTTCCAGGAAAATCTGCAAGAAAGAGACGATCGATAGTTTTCTTTAGTGTAATTAGATTCGATAATGAATATCTCCAAGAAACGATGATTATCTTACGTTTGTAGATCCCAATTTCATGCGATTCGTGACGAACGCAACCGATTTCGCGTCGGAGGATTACTACGACTACATAATAGTCGGCGGAGGAACGGCGGGATGTCCACTCGCCGCCACGCTCTCGCAATCCTTCCGCGTCCTTCTCCTCGAACGCGGCGGCGTTCCGTACACTAAACCTAACCTGATGACACACGACGGTTTCCTGACGACTCTCACAGACGTCAACAGCTTCGACTCTCCCGCTCAGTCCTTCATCTCCGAGGAAGGTGTTCCCAACGCAAGAGGCCGTGTTCTCGGAGGAAGCAGCGCGATCAACGCAGGGTTCTATAGCAGAGCTGATAAACAGTTCTTTGAGAACTCAGGTCTTGATTGGGATCTGATGAGTGTGAATCAGTCTTATGAGTGGGTGGAGAGAGCTATTGTGTTTAGACCTCAGCTTAGGACTTGGCAATCCGCGATTAGAGATGCGTTGCTTGAGGTTGGTGTGCATCCCTTTAATGGCTTCACGTTGGAGCATAAAGTTGGGACTAAGATCGGAGGGTCCACGTTTGATCGTTCCGGGAGGAGACACAGCTCTGCAGATCTTCTTAGATACGCTAGAAACTCCAACATTAGAGTAGCGGTTTACGCTACTGTGGAGAGAGTCTTGTTTAGTGATTCAGGTTCTAATGTCTCTGCTATTGGAGTTGTTTACCGTGATCAGCTTGGACGTTACCATCACGCGATGATACGGGATAGAGGAGAGGTGATACTATCAGCTGGCTCGCTTGGTACTCCACAGTTGATGCTTCTTAGTGGGATTGGTCCAAGGAGTTACCTTTCGACTTGGGGGATCCCTGTGGCTATTGATCAGCCTCATGTGGGAGGGTTTGTGTATGATAACCCGAGGAATGGTATCTCTATTGTTCCTCCGGTTCCGATGGAGAATTCGTTGATACAAGTAGTGGGTGTTACTGAGGACGGTGCTTTTCTTGAGGCTGCTTCTAATGTGATCCCATTTGCGTCTCCTTTACATTCAGTTTTCATCAGAGCTCCAGCTTCTCCTTTGTACGTCCCGGTGACAACTATAATGGAGAAGATTCTAGGTCCAGTGTCTATTGGTTCGCTAAGGTTGGCTTCAACGGATGTGAGGATAAACCCAGTTGTTAGGTTTAACTACTTTAGTGATCCACAGGATCTGGAGAGATGTGTGAATGGGACTAGGAAGATTGGTGAAATACTGAGGAGCCGAGCTATGCAGGACTTTATGGTCAGGGAATGGTTTGGGAGCCATAGGTTCAGGTTCGTTGGAGTTCCATTACCATTGGACCAAACTAATGATCTGGTGATGGCAGACTTCTGCAGACGAACTGTGAGCACAATCTGGCACTACCATGGTGGCTGCGTTGTGGGGAAAGTAGTGAACTCTGATCTCAAAGTCAATGGTGTTGATGCTCTCAGAATCGTGGATGGATCAACCTTCAATATCTCTCCAGGGACTAATCCACAAGCTACCTTGATGATGCTTGGAAGGTAAATAACTCTCAAAGTTTATACATCTTTGACAGATTATCGATGCTTTGTGGTCAGAGTGAAAACAATTTTGTATATGACTATAACTGCAGGTACATGGGTCTGCAGATGCTGAAAGAGAGAATGAGATACTGAGTTTTCAAATGAGCTTGATGGCATTTTCTGGATTACTTTACTGATTCTTTTGCTGTATGTTCACCTGTAGCTCTCTATTAGGTGATTCTACAGGAAGTCTATTCATTTGTTCATGGGACTCCTCTATAGTTGATTCATGTAAATAATATAGCACAGAGAGTCGTGTTTAGTTGATGTAAACGGCAAGACTAAGATGTAGAGATCAATAGCTGATTTGCTCAGAATAGCTATGTTTATCTTACATGAACATACAGAGCAAATTTAAATCATGGTAATGTGAAAACAAGAGGCAGTATTCTTCTTGTCATCTTTTGGAATATGTTCCATGAAAATGTTTCTTCTTGAAGTTTTGTGGAATCTTTCCAGTTCCTTCGGTAAAGGATGATAGGACAGTCAGACATAGACTTATTACACTCACGTAGTGCTGTCTTGGAATCCAATACCTTCCCGTCAAGCTGTCTTTGTAACTTCATCGTGTTGCCCTCTTTTTATATTCGTTGTTACAAAAGCTAATTACTCAACTCTTGTTATGTATCAATCTGCTACCTGTTTGAATTCCACAAAAGCTTCTGCAGCAGCAATAAACAAGTTTGGTTCTTCATAGATGATCTACTAGCAGCTTCCTCTTTGTTGTAAAACTTTGGTTTCCTTAGCATCTTCCCTTGCATCGTATTTACAAACAACAGGACGGACACATGGATCAACAGAAACAGGGTGATAAAAATCTGACTGTGTTCGTAGGACCCTGGGGAGGAAATGGAGGAACGGTTTGGGACGACGGGATCTATCAGGGTGTTCGTGAGATCAAACTTGTTTATGATCATTGCATTGACTCCATATCTCTGGTCTACGATAAGAATGGTAAACCTGTAAGATCAGAGAAGCATGGAGGTCAGGGAGGCAACAAAACAACAGAGGTAATTTTCCTCTCACACTCTAGATTCTGTTTCTGTACATTCCTCTCTTAGATTTTGGTTTCTTTTACATGAACCGTGTTTATGCAGATAAAGCTGCAATACCCAGAAGAGTATCTGACTGGCGTGAGTGGTTACTACAGTCCAGTAGTTCACAGTGGCACTCCTGTGATCAGATCAATGACTTTCAAGAGCAATAAACAAGTGTATGGACCTTATGGAGTTGAACAAGGAACACCGTTCACTTTCTCAGTCAATGGAGGACGCATTGTTGGTATAAACGGCAGAAGCGGCTGGTACCTTGACTCCATCGGCTTCCATCTCTCACGCCCTAAATCAACCAAGATGATCAACAAGCTTCGAAAGAAGATTCACTGGTTCACAAGAATGGTAGCATGACAAGGCCTTCTGCATAGAATACAATAATTTCTGCATAAAACTCTGCGAATAAGGATTTTTCTTGTTCATGTATCCTAGTCAATGAAACCAAAATGGCCTCAAACATAAACTTTTGTGTTACAGAAACTCAAACAAAAGCATATCATTGAAATTGTATAATAAACTAAAACACACACAAAGGTTTTTCTATAAAGTTAATAGACAAAGCATGTCTCAAAGTGAGCAATATACACAAATGCGTCAGTGTTCGCAGATAATAGCAGCAACATTTCGATAAGGATCTCGTCTTAAGTGGCAGATAGTTCATCCTCTTGCCTTGAGCTCTGCAAGCCTCCTGGACAAGTCATCCTCATCGACTTTCTCCTCTGTTGCAGTAGGGATGGCATGACCAGCAGGCTGTGGTAGCCCAACAGAGACTTCAAGACCGTAATCATCTGCCACCTGCTGCATCAGGTTGTTGACGTCGCCTTCTGGAGTGGACAATGATGTCGAACCAGCCATGGCGTTCTCCATGAACTCAGCTTGAACCTCCATGTTCACAAACTGCTTCTCAAATGAATCCATCGTCTCTGACATCTTCTGTAGATTGCCTGTGTTGTAAGAAAAAACAATATACAGATAAGAACCCAAAGCTGTATACAATGAATCTACTTGCTATTCATTCTCTACTCATCATGCTAGTTTCCTCTTTTGAGAAGAAGTATGCAATTGAGACTAAAGGATGCATCTTTCTTGTGTTTTCCATTAAAAGAAAACCTTTCTCTATCTACCCAAATAGAATCATGCAACTCCACATTAGCCTAAGATGTCATAACTAAACCTTGATCAATGATCAGCAGCACATCAACAGGCAGAGAACCAATACTCAAAACCGATCATTAAATGATAAGAACTTGTATACAGCTCAATGAATCTACTTCCTATTCATTCTCTACCGTTCATGATAGCTTACTCTTATGAGAAGAAGTATTCAATTACGACTAAAGGATGGACCTTTCTTGTGTGCTTCCATAAACAAAACCTTTCTCCACGTTACCCTAAAATGAACTAAAACTTAACAAACACGCATTAACTAAGCCCTAATCAATGATTAGCAGCAATCATTAAACGAAAAGAGCCCAAAGCTGTATACAACTCAATGAATCTACTTGCTATTCAATCTAGCTTCCTCTTATGAGAAGTATGCAACATAGACTAAAGGTTGCACCTTTCTTATGTATTTGCATAAAAACAAAACCTTTCTCTTTACCCATTAAGCAAAAACTCCACCATTACCTTAACTAAACCCTAATCAATGCTCAACATACAAAAGCGCCTACCTGTGGCAAGGGAAGACTCAAGGGATTTGACGATGTTAGTCATGGATTTGGTGATGGTTGCCATCTTGGCCTGAGTGTCTAAGCGAGCAACAACAGCGTCGAGGCGAGATGCGAGGCGAAGATAGTTCATCTGCTCGCTGCGTTTACGAATCGCGTTCTCGGCGTAGATCCGAGCACCATCCATGTTCCCTTTCTCGATCGCCTTCTTCACCTTAAGCTTCTCTGCCTTCTCTTCCTTCTCGCACTTCCTTGACTGCCTTTGAAGAGATTTCGACGTGAATTTCAGGTCGAATATCTGATTCATTAGCTTATCTGTGTTACCCATGTTGATCGGTTTCCTCTACACCTCTTGAAATCGATTCCGATCTATCGGTGGAGATTCCCGAAACAGAGGATTAGGGATTTTATTTGAATTTGGGGAAAGGTCTCGACGCGTTTGTTCTTTCGTAGAAGAAGAGATGATGATGAAGAAGAAGGAATCTAATATTTAAGTGGGTGGGTCCCTGAAAAAGTCAAATTTTAATGTTGGAGTCAACTTTGGTTTTCCTAATTCAGATCGGACTTGGCTGGTTCAATCAACCGCGGTTTAGTGATTGTTGGTAGTACCCGGTTTAACATTTGATCCTCATGATGTAGATTGCAAATACGCCTAAGCTAAAAAAAAACTGAAATGTGAAATTGTGTTTTGCTTTAGCTGATTCCCTTAAGCTGGCTTTGCAGTTTGAAACAGGTTTGGGCTTTCAGTTGGATTCGAATCAGTAGAACGAGAACGAGAATCAAGTAGAACGAGAATCAGTGATGTTGTAAGCTTTTCTTTAGTCCATGTGAATGTGACAATCTTCATACAATCGGTGATAAGGGCCATAATAGCATTAAAGTTGTGCACGAAACACCGATTAGAAGGAAATTGAACCATGGAAACTCCAAATTTATGATATCGTTTTTGGAGTGGACCATGAGGCTACAACATCAACTTTTTGTGGATCCAAACGCAAACCTTCAGATGAAACCACATAGCCAAGGAACAACACTTCTGATGGCATTACAAGCCATTCAAAGAGTGCATTAGATAACTCAAATGACATTACAAGCCATTCAAAGAGTCATTTTCGTGTTTTAAAAGCAGTTTTCCATTCATCTCCAGGACGTTATACGGATTTGGTGATAGTCGCTTTTAAGATCAAGTTTGTTGAAGATTGACGCTTTACCGATTTGATCAAGTAGGTCATCAAGGTGTATAATAGGAAACATGTAACACGTTGTAGTTTTGTTGATAGCTCGACTATCCACGCACTTAGGGATAAGTAAAGTTGGGACAACAAAAGCTCAAACATAACCTTTGAGCAGTAAATCTTCAACTTGATGTCGTAGTTCTTCGTGCTCTTCAAGGCTCATACGACAGTGAACTCGATTTGGTAAGACGACGTTGGGTATGAGATCGATGTGGTGTTGGATATTTTGAAGAGGAGGCAATCTAGTCAGGAGTTCGTCTGGAAAGAGGTCATAAAATATTGTAGAAGAGGTAGAAAGGCTACTGGCGCTGCATGTTGTTGCGGTTAAGTTGGAGAAATCGTGATCAAAGAAAAAATCAGATGTGAAGCACGAAGAGTTCGAACTGTACTTTCGAAATAATCAATAAATTTTGTTTAGGCGCCAATTGTTGAGTATTAGTGATGATTGCGAGATCTTTTTCTGGAGAAGGCAGCAACATAATCTTTTGACCTTGGAACATAAACGAATGAGTGTTTGTTTTGTCATTGTGGAGGACTTCTCGATCATACTGCCAAGGGCATCCTAGTATGATGTGTAACACGTCCATGGGTGCGATATCACAATACAAGTTATCCTTGTAGAAGGAACCGATCGAGAGATTCAATAGCGTACGTTGTGAGACGTAAACTTCGACTAGTAAGGCTCTTTGGCGAGCTTTCGAGACAGAGCAAGGATCAAATTGATGGAGCATATTCTGTAGTTGTGGTCATAAACCGGCCCGCAATAAAATATGCCACTAACTGATATTTGGATTCATGAACATCAACATGTGTAAGCATCTGATATAACTCGTTAGCATAATCTTCCACGTAGCATAATCCTTGACATATATTATGAAACTTTTGGAACAATAGGCTCTCAAATTGTACGAATAAAAGTTTTCCGCATATGTTTCTTAAGCTTGTCCAAACACATACGTAAAAGGAATGCTAAGACAAATAGGAAGAGGAAACTAGAAAAGCAAAGCTGGATAGGTTAATGTTGTTAAGCTACATCATGTTTACACGTTGAAAAAGAAATAACCATAACATATTTTTTGGGCTGATACAGTTCATGTTTGCCTGTGCCTTCTCTCTTCCTTTTGCCCTTGCTGCAGTGGTAACAGTTAACATTTTATCATTTTCATCTTTAGCTTTTTGGATTGTTTCTTGCAAACATGAATATATGTCGTGCACAGAGCAATATAATGGAAATAAGAACAACTGCTTTAAAGCTATTGGTCACACTGGCAATAATTGGAGCTTCCCTAAACCTATGGCAAGTGACTTGGAAAGCACAAAAAACTAGCTTTATATGATACTAGGAAAGGGATCATGTAACATTATTTATATCTCATTTCACTAAGTGATTTCTTTCTTGTGTTTAAGCTTCTAGTAGTAATGTGCATATGCACAAACTCAACACTCTTGGTATGCCTATACGATCATGAAGGAAAATGGAAGATCGAACTAGACCTAGCTGCAATTCTCATCATGCATGGAACATATACTCTTGCTTCTGCAATTTGGACTCTCACGTCTTGTCCCTGAAGAGCCTGTGTGAAGAATGTGACACTAGTACAAGACATGTACTGAAAACAACAATAATAACAAGACTCGGAGAAATCTTGACCTGAAAAAAATAGATTCCAAGGATACCAAAAGGCTATTGTGTATATGTGCGCAACACTTAGATCTTTGGGCAATTCTCTTAAATAGCATTTTTTAAGTTTTTGTCACAAAAATAGCCCTCAAAAATAAAATGACCAAAATAGACTTTTTTTTTTTGAAAATTTGATTTTTTTTTTTTTGAAATTTGAAACTCTAACCCCAAACCCACCCCTTAACTCTAAACCCTAAAGTCCAAATTAGTTAACCCTAGGGGTATAAATGCATAAAATGAATTTTTTAGCTTCTAAAAAAAACATTTTGGTCATTTTCTTCCTTAAAAACTATTTTTGTGACAAACAAACTAAAAGAGGCTACCTAAGGGAATTTCTCTAGATCTTTTGTTGCGTCCTTTTTGATATATGTTATAATCATGGGTCTCCTAACATTTTCAGTGTTTATGTTTCACATCATCAGCAACAACTTGGAACATCTCTTATACTGTGTGTATAACAATTAATTAGGAAAATTTTCTCATTTATGATCAAAAGTCTTGTAAAGATGGAATTATTAGAACAATAATTTTCTCTTTTGGGTCAAAGATATGTTTTTTCTTTCCTTTAAAGATGATTTGTCAATTTCTCCTTTTTGGATTAGTGGAAAATTCTTTTTTCAAATGGTAAGGTTTACAGTTATTTTTCTCACCTAATCAGACTATCAAATTACGAAATGTGTTTTTGCCCCTGATTGCAGTTTCAACGGTTTTATTTATGACGCTATATATATATTAAACGCTTATATGGTTCCTCTAATAAAAAAAAATATCAAAGATAGAAGAATCAAGCTGCTACTTGCTACCAAAGAAGTCTTATGGTGAAGAATCAATATATTCATTTTCTTTGTATGTATAATTGTCTGCCTGAATGGCTTATTGACTGTTTGTATTACATCTCTAGAATAGGGGAAGATAGAAAAAATCATATATATAGCTAGGATATCTCAAAATCCCATGTAGAATGTTATTTGATTTGTATAATTGCCATCAAAAATCAAAAAGGCCACAGAAATTAAGTTTACTAAATTTTTCTGAAGGCTTGAATTTGTATAGGAAACGTCATTATTTACTAACTCATTAAAAACATATAAAAATTTTGTGGTTACAAATACCGCTCGTTCAAAACTTGAAATTTTCTTATAAATTATAAGAACCAGTTATTATGAAAGAACTAATATCCACAGGAATATTTAGAAATCCGTTGTTGGAAATTAAGAGAGATTATCAGTTTAGTTTAGTTTTTGACTTTCAGTATAATTAGTTTTGATATTTTTTTGGTTTGGGACTCTTGTTTATTCCAAAATTGTTGGTTATGTCAGATTTATTGGAAGAACAAAAAATGTACAAAACTTTAATTAGAGCAAAAAAAAAGGTTTAGGAAAATATAAGAAGCAGACGCCTTACAATAACATGGCGATTGATTGAATTCTTGTGTTATGTGTCAAAGACAACGTCGTGGCCTCTGCATGCAGTCACGACCAATTAATAAAGCATATGACAACACTCTTTATATATCAAAAAATATATTCCATTTGTTTTAGAGAAATTCCCTTAGATAGCTCATTTTAGTTTGTTTGTCACAAAAATAGTTTTTAAAGAAGAAAATGACCAAAATATTTTTTTTTTGAAGCTAAAAAATGCACTTATATGCATTTATATCCTAGGGTTAACTAATTTGGACTTTAGGGTTTAGAGTTAAGGGGTGGGTTTGGGGTTAGGATTTCAAATTTCAAAAAAAAAAAAAAAATCAAAATTTCAAAAAAAAAGGTCTATTTTGGTCATTTTATTTTTTTGAGGACTATTTTTGTGACAAAAACTTAAAAGAGGCTATTTAAAAGAATTACCCTTTATTTTATACAGTATCAAATGTCGTTTTAAATGTTTCTTACTATATATTGTCATTTGTTTTATTTACTGCATTTTTGGACAGACGTTTCAGTTTTATTTCTGTTCTTTAAACCTTTTGATTAGTGATATCGTATATTTATCGGATAAATTAAAGAGAAGTATTATTATACTACAA
This sequence comes from Sinapis alba, assembly GCA_012274485.2. NCBI lineage: Eukaryota > Viridiplantae > Streptophyta > Magnoliopsida > Brassicales > Brassicaceae > Sinapis > Sinapis alba. Next base: position 133,853 of record MU106276.1, on the reverse strand, counting down.
AGACATAAAAAGAATTAACTTGTTACCAATTTTTATATATGTGTGTATGAGAAAACTTTAAAAAGTAAGGAAGCAAAGGGAGTATGAACTATTTTAGTGTTTAGCAGCAGGTCCGAAAACAAAATATCAACCGCTAAAACAATGATTTTTTTTAGTTAAAATTAAGAGACGATTCTTATATTACGTTAAAAAAAAATTTCTAAGAATTTCGCAATAATCATGCTCTAAGCGTTTTGGCTTGTTGGTATATGTTCATGATTCATCTAGACACTCAAAGTTCTCCACAGCCCACAGACCTCGAATGCCGTGTACGTAAAATGTAACTATTATATTAATCACTATTATTACTATTAGACCTAAATATTGCACGATACTTGGGAACTTTAGCAGCTTTGTTAAGTGGGATTCAGGTTTTTAACGGGACACGCATTACATGTCACACACACAGAAAAGGACGAATCTTTTTATTCACACATTTAACGGTTTGATTACTGGACAACAAATAATTGCTAATTAATAATATTACAGTTTTTTTAATACTTCCTCAGTAGACCTGCTTAATCCAAACAAGGACCCTAGAGCAAGAAAACTTTTATTTTTTAAAATTTATATTTATTTAATGTTTTAAAAATAAATAAGTAATATTTTATATATTTTGTAATGCAAATAGGACTATTATACATATAAAATATTTTTGGATCCTTTTCAGTTCTATTAATTAAATTTTATATTTTTTCTAAGTAAAAATATATATTTATAAAAAAATTGGGTCCCTTAATTCTTAATATATGGGGGACACGGGCTTGGGCCCGGGACGGTCGCACCGGTTGTCCTCCCTCTTGAGCCGGCCATGTTCCTCTGTATCACTTTGGTGTTTTTTTACAAAAAAAATATATATTTTATTTTAAATGTTATTTTTAAAATTTTATGTAAAAAGTTAATGTGATTTGATATTTTTAACTATTTATATTTTTATTATGATTTTTTATTGGTTGAAGTAACTGTAATTATTGTTGTTTTTAGACAAACAAGAAATATTAAATGAAAATTTGTAATTTTTAATGAGAAATATACTATAATAGCCCTAAAAAGTTTTTGTCACAAAAATAGTACATAAAGAAAAAATGACTAAAATATTTCATTAAAAGTTAAATATACACTTATATCTCTTGGGTTAATTAATGGGCAATTCTCTTAAATAGCTATTTTTAAGTTTTTATCACAAAAATAGCCCTTAAAAAAGAAAAAGACCAAAATAGACTTTTTTTTTTTTGAAATTTGATTTTTCTTTTTTTTTTTGAAATTTGAAACCCTAACCCCAAACCCACCCCTTAACTCTAAATCCTAAAGTGCAAATTAGTTAATCCTAGGGATATAAATGCATATAAATAAATTTTTTAACTTCTAAAAAAACATTTTGGTCATTTTCTTCCTTAAAAACTATTTTTGTGACAAACAAACTAAAATGGGCTATCTAAGGGAATTTCTCTTAATTAATCTAGATTTAGTTTAGATTGGAGTGTGATTTTAGGGTTAGGATTTTAAATTTTTAAAAATTAAAATAAAAAAAATAGAATAAAGTATTATTTTATTTATTTATTAAATGTTATTTTATGATAAAAACTTAAAATAATACTATTGTAAGAGAATTGATCTTCTTTAATTGTGTGGAAAAACTTTAAAATCAACATATTTTTGATAAAAATGGAATATATAGCTTTCGTTGAAGTTTAAAATTCACAAATCTGCCGGCACCTCTTTATGCCTTTTATTCATACGAATCACCGCACACGATGCTAATCGCATTAAAACGAGAACATCTATCAAACTTATAGATTTTTCAGGAGTATTATTTTTATATTATGATTCTCAACGTGCGGGATTTCACGAGCTTGTATTGATGCTGATTCCTGAATGACGTTAGTGCTGTTAGGTTACGGAATAAGTGTGTATTAGTTTGAAGATTCTTTAATTTCTCATGTAAACTCATGCAAAAGAACTCTCATGATCAACGTGGAAATCATCGCAAGGCATACTTCCCGAATATCAAGCCAAACAGAGTATAAAACATACTTATTCTATGTATTTATTCATATTATAGAGTACTCATGCTAGAACACCTTTAGCTTTTATCAAATTAAGTGAATAAGCATATGTCTTTCTCCCTTTTTTTAACTCAAAATAACGTTGTCATGGGTGACACATGTGTGTTTTGAAAAAAAAAAGATACTATCCTGTTTATATTTAGTAGATTTTTAAAATAATTAAAGAAAATTGTATGCAATTTTGGTCATGTTATCATAAAGATACCAGATGATTTGAAAAAGAAAAATTCCATTGAATATTAAATAGTCAATTTTAGTTTATTTATACAAAAATAGTTTTTAAAGAAAAAACGACCAAAATAAATTTTATTAAATAGTAAAATATATATTTATACTCCTATGGTTAACTAATTTAGACTTAGGGTGTAAAGTTAAAGAGTGTGTTTTTAGGATGAGATTTCAAATTTAAAAAAAAAAAAAAATATTAAAATTTTCAAAAAAAAAATGATTATTTTATTATTTGAATGTTATTTTATGATAAAAATTTAAAAATTTTATTTGAAATAATTACTCTTTGAAATAGGTATGAATATGCGTTAACTAGATTTTACAGCTAAATCATATATCGAAATAAAAATGAAATAAAATCATCATGTCAATTTTTTATTTTGAAGAATACAAAATCATGTTAGTTTACTCTTTACTTTTATAGGATCTATGTTGATGCGAATGGTGTGTTTTGGTTAGGTTTCAAACGCGGACGGGTGTTGTGAATCACACATTGCTATTACAAGGCAACGTGTTTCTAAGAGATCTTATTTGGTGGCAGCTTCTTTGTTTGTCATGGCTGTAGTGTCACGGATCCAACTATATCTTTTATTTTTATTTTTATGATCTGGGATATATGGTGGACTGTGATTCAACTGACTAATTTTCGGAGATCTGATCATCAACGTCAGCTAGACCCGATTGATTGCAAAGGAAGTTAAATACTTCTATCGTCTAGTCACATATTAGGATAATCAGAAAACAACGGATTCGACAATACAATCCTTAAGATCATTGTAAGACGTCATGTACCAGATGACCACTAATGCATAGTTAACTTTATTTATTTGTTCATTCAAAATAAATTATCTATTTGTTGACCACTATTTTTTTCCTGCAAATTGACATACCGATTTGTTTTTTTAATATATATATTTGCCTTCTCTTTGTTAATGACATATTTTCTAGAATATTTAGGCAGTTTTTACTTTATTAACTTCCGGAAAGACGTAAAGGTAAAACGTTATTTTTGAAAACGCGTAATTAAGTATTCAAACACGTTCCAGATGCTTTATTCTTAATCTTAACTCATTTCTTTGTGTTTATAGGTTCGGTCAATTGATTGCAGCTATATATGTATCTCTCTAAGTCTTAAATTGTGGATCGCGGTCTGTTTTTGTTAAAGTTTACTCGTCTAGTTTTCGTAAAGTACGGTTACAAAGAGAAGGCAAAATATCAATATTATTAAAACAGAATCATCCTTAATATTTACCCTTATTCCTACTTGGAATATTACATTCTGTGCCATTGGACTTATCTTTTTTTAAAAACCAACTTTTACATAATTTCGATCATTATCTAACAAAAATGTTACGATGAACTTCATTTAAAAAATAGTTACTTTTATACAATTGCGTTTTTAACGTTTATAAAAAGAACGTGGTTGATCTTAATGTAACTCCCTACAATACTTGATATAAACGATATTACTTTATGTAACTCCCTAAAAGTGGTTGGTATTACTTTTATGTAACTCCTTATAATACTTGATATAAACAATATTAAAAAAAACTAACACACAGAGATCATGTCAATTATATATATTTCATCCTCTTCCATTATATCAAATACGGCCTGTGATCAAACAATATTCTAATATATCAATGTCGTTTATAAAATGTTATGACTACATAGAAATTAATCGGTTCTTTTAAAACTAATCCGACTTCACAATATATAACATATTGATTATTCACGATTTTAAAAATTNAATATTATTAAAACACAATTATTGTTAATATTTACACTTACTACTACTTGGCAAAATTACATTTGCTCATTTTGGAGAAAACTATAATTTTAAAGTTTCAAATGACATTTTATCTAATCAAAACATATTAATTTCTCTAATATTTTTAGAAATAATCAATCAAAATATACCCGCCCTTTGAAAGGGCGGGTCAAAATCTAGTATATATTAAAAGAAAAACAAATCGGTATATCAATTTGCAGGAAAAAAAAATAATGATCAACAAATTGATAAAGTTGGATCCCAGATTTTGTGGTGAAGTGGTAAGGCTTGTGACGCCTTGCAACACTTTTGCAATTCGATCTACCTTTTGCATAAAACTAAATCATATTATTTTGGACATTTACATAGATATAAATTTTTATTTTTGGTTTATTTAAATGCATAGAGAGAAAAATTATCTATGTGATACACTTTCATTTAGGGAATAGTCTGAATTTTCCCATAAGTTCGGTATACTCCAGATTAATCAGAAAAAGTACAATTAATTAGAAAAATGATAAGTTGATAACGAAGAAAATGCAAGTAGATGAGTATATAACGAACGCTGTAGCCACCCGAAAGGGCTGCTTAATTACTTAATTATGATTATCCTTTTTTTTGTTAATCTTTGTCTCTCCCGATTCTTCTCTCTTTCTAAATTATTTGCTAGTGGCTGTAGCTATATCCAGTTTGTAACCATATCACATAAATAATAATAATAAGTTTGATTTTTGAGTTATCTTTTTCTTTAACGTTTTAAAATGTGAGCCGATTAGTTAGAAAAATATCATTTAAATATTAAAATATTTAAATAATAAATTAATATACTCTTCAAAATCATAACGCTAAATAATATAAAAATCAAATATGAGATGACAATAAGCAAATTAACTGTGAAATTTAATCAGGCCTTCATAGAAACATTTATTGCAAACTCTAGAATTTCATATGATGTGTCAATTGTCCCGTATATTTTCTTCAACATGTTATTTTCTAAAAGTTTTATCTTATAAAATCATATATTGCATAATCTAGGAATTTCATATGATGTGTCAATTGCCCGGTATATTTTCTTCAACATGTTTTACAAGTTTTATCTTATAAAATCATATATTTCAACTTACCTTTAGTTTTAGTTATTTATTTCCCTTCATAAGAAGGATATATATTTTACCAAAAAAAGAATATATATTTCAAGACCGAATATTCTTCTCTTATTCCCGCGTTACCTTCTCGTCTTTATGAAAACCCACCCAGAAACATCTAAAAAGGCAAAATCAAAAAACAAAGCTCTAATAACCGTTGGATTGACCCATGTTTGACATCAAATCCAACGGTTCACAAACAATATCAAAATAAGATTCTAATTTCGTGATTCATCCTCTTTTTATTTTCACCCTTGAGGTAATATTCCATTGGCATCTCCTAGAAAAATCCTTCATTGTTTTCGTATAAATACCAAACCACATTTCTCTTCTCCTCCATCCACAAACCAACGAACTCAAAAACATCCAATCAAATCTAAAAACTCAGATTCTCTCGAGAAATTTTCTAAAGACATGGCTTACAATAGCAATAACAAGAACAACATTGTCGTTGTGTTCGACTTCGACAAGACAATCATTGACGTTGATAGCGACAATTGGGTGGTCGATGGACTTGGCTTCACTGATTTGTTCAATCAACTTCTCCCTACCATGCCTTGGAACACACTCATGGTTTGTTTCTTACCTCTTCTCCTCTGTTTTTTATCTAATTTATTAAAAGAAAATCAATTAACTTTTGTTAATTCGCAGTTTTGTTCATACATCGTTCTTGAATTTTGTATTAAACCTTAAATTAAATTTAATGATTTTTTTGTTGTTTTTACATAACAGGACTGCATGATGAAGGAGATTCATGATCAAGGCAAAACCATTGAAGAGATCAAACAAGTCCTAAGAACAATCCCTATTCATCCACGAGTCGTCCCTGCCATCAAATCTGCACATGCTTTAGGGTAATTCTCTTTTTTTTTTTTTTTTGTGATAAATTATCATCGTATTCAATTACTCCCTCCGTTCCACTAAGATAAATGTTTTACAAAAATAAATTGTTTCACAAAGATGTATTTTTTATGTTTTCTATACAAAAAATTACAAATTTCAATAAAATTAATTGAATTTATTGAAAGACTATTGGTTAAAATGCATTGAAATTTGATAATTTCTAAAAACGATGTATGATTAATGTGTTTTCTTAATATGTGTGAAAACACCAAAACATTCATCTTAATTGAACGGAAGAAGTATTATTTTCTATAAACTTTAAATATGTCTAATGTTAGACAAAACCCACCGTTTCTAAACCGATATTCACGGTTTTTGGTTATGCCAGGTGTGAGCTTAGGATAGTGAGCGACGCCAACATGTTCTTCATCGAAACCATCGTTGAGCATCTTGGGATTAGTGAATACTTCTCAGAGATCAACTCAAACCCAGGGTTCGTCGATGAGCATGACACTTTGAGAATTTCTCCTTACCATGATTTCACCAACTCATCTCATGGTTGCTCTCATTGCACGTGCCCTCCTAACATGTGCAAGGTACTTTTTTTAACATTTATTTTCTTTTGTTTTAGTCAGATTTTGACCACATCAGTCAAAACATGTCATATCTATGTCTATGGTCCAATCTTGGTCGTTTATAATTATTAAACTATATTTTTTTTATTATCTAATTATTAATCTTGGTGTTTCTAATTATTAAACCATATTTTTTTAAACTAGTAGGATTTGTTCCAAAAAAATAATTTTTTTATATTTTTAAAGTATTTTTATATACTTTTGAAAAATATTAATTATTAATATTTGAATTAATTAAATTTTATTGGTAGATACTTATTAGAAGTGTATAAAAAAATAAATAATAAATTAAACTGTAAATATTTATTATATTCTTAATAAACGTGAAAACTATAGAAAATCCTACTTTCGGGAACATAATGACTTTAATCATTATGTTTAAATAATTTAGGGATTGATCATTGAGAGGATTCAAGAATCACTAGCTAAAGAAGGGAAGAAGAAGATGATCTATCTAGGAGATGGAGCTGGTGATTACTGTCCAAGTCTAAAACTAAAAGATGAAGATTACGTGATGCCACGTAAGAATTTCCCGGTTTGGGATTTGATTAGTCAAAACCCGATGCTGGTTAAGGCAGCGATTAGAGAATGGACCGATGGTGAAAGCTTGGAGAAGATATTGATGGGAACAATAGAGGAGATTCTATTGGAGGAAGAGAATGAGAAGGTGATGCTGACTAGTGCGGAGAATAACTGCAAGATGCAGAACATCTCTGTCGGGATTAATAATGTTCATCATGAGCCAATAATGCCTCGTGCTCTTCGAGTTTCTCAGTCCGGTTAACTAAATTAAATGGTTTAAATAACGGAGGAAGAGTAATATTATCTGTGTGTGACTCTCTTCCTTGTCATAGTATACCAAACATATTATTGGACTTTATCTTAAGTAAGATAAGATGCGACGATGAAGTTGTGTGATTGTGATTTTTGTGTTTTAACAAGTACTTGTTTCGCTGATATATATATATATTCGATTTAACCGCACATACTAGAGTTTTAAAAGTATGATTATTGTGGAGTTCTTAAGTGGTATTTAACATAATATAATAATTATTTTTTTAATTTTAACTTAAAAAATTAAGAAAAATTCTTAAATATCTTATTGATCACTTACATTAATGTATTGATTATAGTTTAAAAAAAATCAAGATAGGTTTTTAAGTAACGCAGAAACGTTATTATTATTATATATTTCCTCTGTTTTATAATAAGTGTCATTTTAATACTTTTTTTTGTTATACAAAAAGTGTCACTTTACAATTTCAATACAAATTATATTTACTTTCAGCTAGAAATTAATTATAATTTATATTGATTTTATATATAATTTTATTTATCTTAAATACTATTGGTCAAATAGATTTAATTAATGATAATTTAATTACATTTCAATCATTTTCTTAATCTGTGTGAAAAATGTCAAAACGATACTCTTTAGAAACGGGAAGGAGTATTTTTTTAAGAAAAGTTATTTCGAAGAAAAAGAAGAATTGTGGAATGAATTTCGCCTGAAATTCCGCTGGTGTTGTCTTACGTACATTCCCACGTATTTTTGTCTTACATTTATAAACAGTTATAATTAATTGTTCTTGGGATTCCAAATTTTATAGAAGCCACGTGAATCATGCGGTCCCATGTTTGTACAGAATCGTACTTCGAATCATTTGATACGAATATTCTTTTTCATGCCGTAGCCATAAATTAATTAACGTTACGTTACGTGAATTCGTTTTCTCCATTGTTTCAACAAATCTCAGTACTTCTTTTATTATAAATAAACTTTTATTTTTATAAATTTTTATAAAAATAAAATACTTTTTTTATAAAAAAAAATTAAAGTAAAAATAATGGGGCCAATGTTTAAGTAAATCGTTGTTAAGTCATCTGTTTTTTCAATATGATTTTATAGTATTATCTCAAAATCTCCTTGCTTCCACTCTGAATTTTTAATAGCGTCTGAAACTCTTGCAACTCTGATGAGTCACAGATAACAAGCCAAAGGAAGTCAACCATGACCATCATTCCCAAATCGAAAGAATAAACCGTAACAGACCGGCCTTCATACATTTGGACATTCACCGAAAATAGTATATAGTTTGTTGGGTCGAAACTTCTCAGAGCTTTCCTTTTGAAGATTACTAAGCCCATTACAGTCCATAAGTTATATAGACACACCTCAACTCACCTCACCTCACATTCCACACATACACATTGAACAAACCGACCCATCATGGCCCACTATCAATAATATATATTAGAGCATGTTTATCGAGATTCTCTTAGGATAAGTCTCTTAGCGAAATTTAAGAGACAGTCTCGTTAGGCTAAAAAAACAGCTCTAAAAAACCCTCAATAAACATGCTCTTACACACGATATTTTCAACACACAGAAAGGTTTTAAGTCGGAGAAGCCATGGAAACTGCTGCGAGATTCTGTAAATTCGATTTGACGACAGTATCCACAAACATCCTCGTATCTTCCTCCGTATTACCTTTTGGTATATCAACAATGTAAGACTCCAACACGACACTATACACTCTCTTAACCTTATCCTTCTCCTCCAAGACAACAAACTCGTTAACCGATGTAACCGACCGGTAATTCCTTAACCGGTGTTCTCCTCCAAGAACACGAAAACTCAACAATCTCTTCTCTTCATCTAGAGCTTCTAGCATCTCAACGCTTGTTGACGCTGGAAGACCAGACACAACACTAACTTCCCTTATGGTCCCGACGCTTATAATCTCTTTATTACCGTTACCTCTGATGGTGCAGCTTTTGATAAAGTGTTTGTATTTGTTTGGATTCGCGAAGTCGCGGACGAATCTCCATATGGCACGTGCTGGTGCGTCTACTCGATGTGCTATGAGGGATGTGCACGTGTTTGGCGATGATCTTGGGAACGTGTGGTGGGTTTTGATGATGGGATCTAGAGTTGAGAACTCGTCCTGCGTTAGTCCGTATGGTGTTGTTGATGATGATGATGATGATGATGATGATGATGATGATGGGGTGTGGCTAGGAGCAAGATTAGGGTTCATGGTTTTTGAGAAAAATATGTACGAAGGTAGGACTGATTCTTTTGACATACCATTACAATATATATACAGATATATATAATAAGTTTATTATATTATATAAATGTATATTTGACTAACGGAGTTGGGTTGCACTAAATTGCTTTTGATGTATGAAAGTGTGAACGTGATACCAAATCTCATTTTTATATGACTCATTGGATCCTTCAGGAGCTACATAGATATCAATTTTGTAGGTGGTAAAATACAAAATGGATTACACTTTTGTTGATTTGATATGTATGGCTAGACGTAGAAGAAAGATCAATGCCCCAAATAGGGTTAACGTGACTATATAGTGGAAGAAATGTTGTTTCTGATCAGTTTATAATTTGCCTTACTTTTTATTTTGTGCAACGTTATTTTCTTTGCATACTATTTTTGGAAGATCTATGCGTAGTCGGTAATTTCGAGACTGAGTTATCTTTGGTTAATGTTTAAACAAGTTTAATGCAACATGCGAATTGATAATGCAAGTTGGTTATTAATTCAGTATAGTTTTTTCAAGAATATCAAATTTCTTGCTGTTGGCAACAATAAAATAATAAAAGTTCGTACTGTTGAATGAATAGAAAACAGAGTTTTTCTATTTATTGAATATCTCTATATATTTAAATAAGCAGTGATAATGAAATTCTAATTTATGAAAAGCTTTAAACACATCAATTTGTGTCACAAAACTAATGCATATATAACCAAAAAGAAAATTAAGAGCATGTTTAATGGAAGTTTCTTATGGAAGGTCTTTTTTTGGGCGGATGACTCAAAATCGTTTTTGTAAAGATTCGTTTTTAATTTAAACCTTTTTAGTTTTATGTTGTTAGACTTTATTTGGGTTTTGACCCTTAATAAAACTTATTCCGGTCATCGCGACTTAAGCCTTTTTATACTAAAACCATTTTCAAATCAATTATATATTTTTTAAAGTAGAAAAACTCTAAAAATTTAAGTGAAATTTACTCTAATATTTATTTATTTATTTGCTATTTCTTCTTCTTTATAAAAGAACTAGGTGTGTGTCTACGCTACACGCGGGATTTTTCCTTTTTTCGCTAAAGTATGTATACGTCATACAAAGTTTGAGCTTTACTGAATACTTCTTCGTTTCATATTACTTATCGTTCTAGGTTTATGCACACATATTAAGAAAAGAAAACATATGATTTTGTATATTTTCAAAATAATAACACAATTACATATACACCTAACCATATATTCAACCAATAGAAAAATAAAGTGAAGAATCTTATTAATGAATTTTGCATTGAAACTCTAAAACGACACTTATTTTGAAACAAATTTTTTTCCCTACAACGACAAGTAATATGAAACGGAGGGAGTATTAATTAGGGTTAAGTTAACAATGTTGGTGCTGGAGTTTCATGTCACCTACGTGAAACTAATATTTGCTTCTGTCGCCAATATATATATATATAAATGTGGGTCAAAGGAACCACCTCTGTTTGCTGGTGAGTTCTCTATCAACAGTGTAGACCACAAATGCAACCTCAACGTTCCCGCACCACTCCTTAATCCTGGCATAAATTCTGTGGTATGCCAACAAGAACATTTTCGGGGTGGAATCTCCACATCTCGACATTTTGCTGGATGAAGTGGTGGGAAGACTTCATATGTGGTTCAAGTGATTCCATTGTCAATTCCGTGAGAACTCGGAGTCTTGGAACCGTTCCCTAGTGCACTTTTTAAGTTTGGACGAAGGAAGATATTCTTAAAATGCAACCCGCTTTAATATTTTTTTTTCGAAATACGCTTTAATATTGTTTTTGCAATTTACCTACCAAAATCCCTAAAAGTGAAATCGTTATTATATATAATAATATTTATACATAAATAAATAATAAGATAAATCCTATTAACATTATCTTACATATTGGCATTTATCCGGAACCGAAGACCCGAACCGGAACCGATCCGAAAATACAGGTTAGGATCCGGGTCCAGGTCCATATTAAAGTATCTATTGAGTCTTTTTTTTAGAGCTGTATATTTCTGTTCAGATCCGAGTCCTACCCAAAACCCGCTCGGATACCCGAAGTACACGAATATATTATGTATATTCAGGTTTTTAAGTATGTTTTGAGTATTTTGGATATTTTTTTAAGTTTCAGGTTTAGGTTTTCGGATATATTTTTGGATTTTAGGTAAAATTTTAGATTTTCAAAAATATAATTTGGGTATTTGGATAAAATTTTGGATATTCGAGTCAAATTTTGGATAAATGTTCGGGTATTTTTCAGGTATTTGAATATTTTTTGGGTATTTATTGGTTCTTCGTGTTTTTAGGTATTTTTGGGTTTTGGGTATAGTTTGGGTACTTTTGGTCCTTTTCAGGTCCTAAATACCCGAACCGAACCGAATCCAAAATATACCCGAAAACTTTGGATATTTTTGGGGTATTAAAATTATGGATCCGAACCGACAAGAACCAATCCGGAACCGACCTGGTTTTTTATAAGTACCTATTAAGGTTCAAATCTCTAAAACCTGAAGAACCCGGATCCGAAAAGAACCGACCCAATCCAACCCGAAGACCCGGATGTCCATGCCTACATTATCCAATAGTTAAATCAGTAATTTAGTAATTCATCTAAAACTAAAATCATAAAATCAGAATTTCTAACAGATAGCTTATGAGTATATAGAAAATAAATTTTAAAATTCAGAACAATATCAGAAAATAGATATTGTTGGACTCTATTTAAGTAACAATTTTTTTTTATTCACCTAATAATCAGACTCTCTCTATAAACCGTCTCCGAATTTTTCTCTAGCCACAACTCAAGTCATTCCTCGATCTTCTCTTCCTATCCTTCTCTTTACGGAGTAAATCAAGGTAACCTCTTTTCGAAACCCTATCTAATCTCCCCCAAACACGAAAACTAATGCGCTTAAGCAAGTTTCACGGTGGCTCCTCCTCCTCCTCTGCCACGGCTTGCGCTGCTTGTAAATACCAGAGGAAGAAGTGCACCGAGAACTGTATTCTCGCTCGTTATTTCCCACAAGAAAAACAAAATCTGTTTCTAAACGCCCATAAAGTGTTTGGAGTGAGCAACATCACAAAGTTCATCAAAGGAATTGAAGAATCTCAACGCGACATAGCTATGAAAAACCTTATCTACCATGCTAACGCTCGTGTTCGACATCCGGTTTTGGGAGTTTGCAAGATCATGGTTGAACTCAAGCACAAGATTGATTGGACTCAGGCTGAACTTAACCATTATCAACAGAAACTTGCCATGTGTCAAGCTATAGCTCTCCAACCGCAGATTAACTGTTATTCTTACCGAGATCTATTAGAACAAGGAGACGAATACCTTAATATCGATGGTCATGGTCATCAAAATCAGCAACAACAACTAGAGATAATGCAGAAACAGAGTCCTCTGAACTACGAGATGTTTATGGAGATGCCTATCAAGCGGTGAATCAGATACCTATGCCGTCTCAAATGATTTAAATAGTTTTAAGTCCGGTTTCTAGTCTTTTGTGTTTTTGTACACACTATAAGTTTTAGGTTTAGTTTGTTTTCATGATTACCACTGCTTTTTTCTTTGCTAGTTTCTAAGGTTGTCCAAATCTTTCCGGTCTTGTAATAGCTATCAGAAGTAGTATTTTTCTTTTTTCTTCTTTTAAGGTTTCTATAGTTTTTCATAAAGTTCAAAGGTAATTCCTTCTTGTTTACTTGTTTGTTTACCGATTTTAGTTTGTTTATATTTAAATAGATTTTACCAAAAGGATCATATGTAGATTATAAATTGCTTTAGCTTTGGAAATTGTTGGAGCTAATCTGAAAACAAATCAGGTCAGAACTTAACTTTTGACGCAAGAAACAACCCTAATCCCCCAAAAAGGGTTACACAGTTCACTAGACACCTGCCTTGTTCCCAAGTCTCTCCCGAAGAATCTTGACTCCCATGTATCTGCAAAGATTTACAATTCATAATGTTTATATACTGAAAATTTAAAAGAGCTTTGATTCATTATGTTGGTATTTGATTTCGAATTACCTTCCCATCATCATAACGGTAGCTTGCGGGTTGGTTCCCGGAGACTCGTCAAATGTGGAACCATCAATAACTCTGAGCCTGTTGACACCGAGAACTTTGCGGTCAGGGCTCACAACTTTACCTACAAGACAACCACCATGATAGTGCCAGATTGTGACAACAGTGTCTTTACAGAACTGAGCCATTGATTTGGTATCGTTCACTTGCTTTGGTCTTAGATTTATGTTTGCCTTGACACTCAAGCTAAGCATCTTGTGGACGTTTTGCTTGTCACACTGAGTGTAGTTTAGGAACCTCTTAGATGTCACCACTTTTGAAACCAGACGGATGGCTTCAACACACCGTTGGAGATCCACTGGGTGTTTGAAGTAGTTGAATGTGACTTTAGGGTTGTCATCTACATTTGTGTTGAGTAAGCTCAAATGCCCTCTAGAGATTGGGTAAGCTAGTTTCTCCAAAATGAAACTTCCATTGAATGCTTCTTGAAGCTGGTATTTGTTTCTTGAGATGTAAGCTTGTCTTCTCTGCTTTGTAGGTATGGTGGAAAACAATTCATTCTGCAGAAAAAAATTCAAAGACCATTCTCATACAAAGACACTAATAAGATCAAAACAGGGCTAGTTCTGAAATTTTGGGAGGATTTAAAAAATTTATTAAAAAATAGTATTTAAAAAAAAAAGATTTTGTAGTCTATAATTTTGGGAGGATTTAAACAATTTATCAAAATAGTAATTTTTTAAACAATTTATTAAAAAATAGTAATTTTTAAAAATAGTAATATTAACTCAAAAATTTAGAGATCAAGGCCAATATTTCACTTGGCTATCCCAAGGACCGGCTTGAAGTTATGTAGTTTAGGGTTACCTTTCCCGACATAACCCCATAGTGAGTATGAATGCTCTCAGGGGATTGACCAAAGCCAGTGCTGGCTTCAACATACACACCCATCTTTGTGATTCCAACGGTCTGGATAAGTGACTGCTCTATAGGCTGCTTTGAAGGAACCAAGATGGTGTTCATTGGATTATCAGCCATTCCTTTCCCCACATGCTCATTCTCTAAAACCAAAGGAATCTTCAGCCTCTTCAGCTCTCTCTTAGGTCCAATCCCACTTAACATCAGCATCTGTGGTGACCCAATAGCTCCACTAGACAAGATCACTTCACTTCCCTTTCTGTTCGAAAGTAACGCCTGGTGTTGATTACCCTTCTCATCTTTGAATATCACTCCTGTTACTCTAGGTCTTGTTCCTGCATCCATAACCAAGAACGTTAGCATTCAAAACTTGGAATGCACGTAAACCCTAATTAATATTCTTTCTGTTTCATATTACTTGTCGTTCTAGATTTATGCACACATATTAAGAAAACATATGATTTTGTATATTTCCAAAATAAAAACACAATTACCTATACACTTAACCATATTTCAACCAATAGAAAAATAAAATAGAAAATCTTATAATGAATTTTGCATTGAAACTCTAAAATGACACTTATTTTGAAACGAAAAATTTTTCCCTATAACGACAAGTAATATGAAAAAGTAATATGAAACGGAGGGAGTATCATTAGTACCAGATGTGTCAAAGACAATCTTTTGCACGGTGGCGTAGATCAAGACTCTGAGCTTCTGAGGGTTAGCGTAAGCAAGAAGCTCCGCCGCGGTGTGACGACGGCCGAACCTATCGAAGATTGTGCCACCGACTTTTGTGCCGGAGACGTGGTCGTAAGTGAAGCCGTTGAAAGGTCTGACTCCAACTTCTAAAAGACTGTCTCTTAGAGCTTTCTGCCATAACGTCAACTTCGGCTGGTGAACGATCTCTCGCTCCACCCATGGATACGACTCGTTCACCAGCTTCGGATCCCATCCTGCTCGCTTCACAAACCTACACCATTCGAACTAACCTCAATTATTTATATTTATAAAGAAAATACGTTTAATTATGAAAATATTTGTTGACGTGTATGAGAAGTTAAAGACGTGGTCGTAAACCCTGTGTGCTGTTATTACATAACATTCTCGATAGGTGCGTTTTCATATAACACGAGGGGTCAATTTCAATGTTCACAAATCAAAATCTTGTTTTCTTGTTTTTTTAAAAAATAGTACTATTATATTACTCCATCCGTTTCCGAAAGTAAGATTTTCTAGAGTTTTCATGTTTATTAAAAATATAATAAATTTTATAGTTTAATTTATTATTTATTTTCTTATACACTTTCTAATATTTACAAGTAAAATTTAACCAATTCAAATATTTACAATTAATGTTCTTTAAAAGTATACAAAATACTTTAAAAGTATAGAAATCAATTTTTATGGAACCATAATAAAATCCAGAAAATCTTACTTTTGAAAACGGACGGAGTATAAATGCATAGTTTTGTGAACACCAATTTTTAATTAAATAATCAGTAATAATTTAATTATTTTAAAATTTTAAAATTTATTATTATTGAATAAAAACTATAAAAAATTATAATTATTTTTATATAACATTTTTTCCCCAAAACATAAATGGAGTATAATTACTTACGCAGCATCAGCTCTAGAGTAGAAACCAGCGTTAATACAAGAACCGCCGCCGAGAACTCTAGCACGAGCGTTGTAAACGCCGTCAGTGGAAACAAACGCCTGCGACGCGGAGGAAGCTGACGTGTCCGCAAGTCCTATATGGAAATTCCTGAGGAAAGAGACGTTTGCGTTTGTAAACGGAACGCCACCTCTCTCTAAAACAAGAACGCTGAAATTCCGCGACAGCGTTGCGGCTAGTGGACAGCCTGCGGTTCCACCTCCTATGACTATGTAGTCGTAAGCTGAATCTTTACTGGTTGATGAAAAAGAAGACGAGGAAGATGCTGAGAATGTGCTGGCTTTATCGATGAACGTGTATCGATAAGGATTAAACTTCAACTTATGCTCTTTATCTATAAAAAGAAAACATTTATTTAGATATTTAACTATACAATAATGGGTACTCTTTCCGTTTCATATTAGTTGTCGATCTAAATTTATGCACACAGATTAAAAAAACATTTAATTTTACATATTTTTAAAATAAAAACATTATTACCAATACAACCATATATCAACCAATAGAAAATATAATAAAGATCTCATATTACCAATAAATTTTGCATTGAAAACTGTAAACGACACTTATTTTGAAACAAAAATTCTATTTCAGAACGACAAATAGTTTGAAACGGAAGGAGTAGTTGGTATAATTAATTACACCATTAATGTCGTTAGCAGAACATAAGCCGAAAAAACAGAACAGTTTAGTGTAAACAAAGACTGTACTGTTAGTGTCCTAATCACTCAAGATTTGGTCATAATGAATTAAGAAACCAAATGAACTACACAAAATCGGCAAAGAACAAGAGAGATAAGGAGAGATAAGGAGAGAGAAATATAGAGTTTACTTCAGACACAACACTAAGAACGTTGTAAAGTTGAGAAATGTGTTAAGAGTGAAGTAACCTTTAGAAGCAGTGGAGGAGAGAGAAGTTGGGAGACAGAGGAGAAGAGCAAAGAGAAAGAGCTTGAGAGCCATTGGAGACTGCAGAAACCAAAACAGAGAGTTCTTTTTGGTGTTTTTGCTTCTGCTTCAACTTCTTATGTGGCTTTTCATGAGTGGTCTTGTTTTATGTGAACCTTCTCCTATAAATAACACTTAGGATCCAACATAGCAACTATATTAATTACACATACATGTGTCTGTCTTAACATATTGTAAAAAAATAATTATTATTTGTAGTAGTATCATATACTATATAAAACAGTTTCAAGATAAAAAGGAGAGTTGTACAGCTTGTCTATGTAATTAATGGCATGAAACGGTTGAAGGAGGAGGCCTGGTAGCCGTTGGATCAAGACTTCATAGATGCAAAGTGTATACATTAATCATATTCACCTAACCAAACATACAAAAAACAATAATACTACAATAGAGCCCAAGTAGTTTTATATAGTAGCAGATGAAAGTATCTTAATTATGATCATAACTGTGAGTAAATCTTCACGAGTCCTGTTGCTGACAATTAATCTTATTGATTATTTTTACCTAACCAAAACACAGTACCACGTACAGTGGTCATATGGATCACATGAGATTTTCTCCATACTTTAAACCAGTCACAACTATAACTACATAGTTTGATGTAGCCACCACAAATACAATTTGATGTTGAATTTATTAATGAATGTTTCTTTGGAGGGAAAATAGTAGTATCATGTAATAGTCAACAAAAACACTTAATTCGTACACTTGTTTGTTAATATTCAGTAGCCCACAAATGCATTTTGATATTTCTTATAAGGTTAACTCATTTTTAAAATCTTCATGTGTTTTTTGAGGTGTATGTTACAGAGTTATTTGTGGTGGATATGCAAAGAAACGATGATAATAAATACAGACACCAATCCATGAGTTGGATTCTGAATATACTTTTACAAAACTTTCCTACTCAGCAGTTAATGTAAAGATTAACTTCTCCTCTCTTTTCATGGGGTTAGCAATGTTGTCCCATGCTTCAACTTTCACGAAACTAGATATTGAGATTGTACATATATTTATAGCCCTCCTTTCAATTTTTTACAGGAAGAGAAATATAATCAACCGTTTCAAATCATTCCACAATACTTTTTTACTTGTTGTGTATAAAGGAAAGTTCTAAAACTAAGTAAAAGGTCTCATAACGCCGAGTTTGCACCATCACTGGCCTTCAAGTCCATTATACGAAGGTGCAAGGCTCTATGCCTCACATCTTGCAAGCCAGAGACCTTTTTGTGGTCTGAGACCTGTAGACGATTTCTTAATCAGGCGACAAAATTTCACAAAATTCATATACAAAATACTATCAGATGAAAGCATACCTTCCCTTGCATCCATCTCCATAAAGTATGTTCCAAACAAACTATTCAATAATTTACTATTCCCTGGCATATTACAAAAGCTATCCTGAAAGATTCAGAATATTACAAAACTATCTCCTCTCTAGAAGAATGCATACCGCTGCTTTGAGGACCCATAGTGGAGACAACAACATAGGAGAGGCCACAATCTCCTATATACATAGACATTGTATATACCATTTCCATCAATAAGCTTTACATAACAACATCCCTCGCTCGTATCTGCATCAATGACTCCTATTTGACTCCTACTTGTATATCATTTAATCCAAGTAAAGAATAACAGTTTTTCTATACACCAGAAACCCACTCCAAAAATAGACACAAACATTCATATTTCTAAGCCACATCTTACTAAGTTTAGTCATACTGAACTTAAATGAATATGCAAAGGGAACACTTTCCCCTAACCAGATCTAACATGTAGACAACCTAACCATTCCATGGTAATGGCAAGAAATGTCCCTGCTGGCTAATTCTCTGAATAGTTCACCAACTATCTGGAATCTCAGAAGCTATACTTGGTTAAACAAGCTTTAGTCCAGCAGACTTGTCTTGTGTAGTGATGATAACTATACCTCCCAGACCAAAACAGTTGAAATCCTGTGCAAGAGCATCTACCTGTTCAAGTTTATTAACATCCTCTACCACAAGCAGTCCCAGACAAATATTTAAAGAATGGTGTATTATTTATTCCTTATCAGAAAGAACAGATTACATACAAAGAATGGCTTGACATTATTAAAACTAACTTACCAAAGAACAAACAAACACATCAGTTTAATTAATATTACTCAATCTAAAGACTATATATCATAGCATCTAATCTTTCCCTAAGCTGGCCTCTATCACACAACAAAGCCAATAAATATTTCAGGGTAATGAAAAAGTTAATACCAGGGAGATTCATCGGTTGATATGTAGGCTGTTCTAAACCAACATGATCTTCTCTCTGCTTGAATGCTAATGACCTAAAGAGCTGACGAACTTCAGGAGCCTCTCTTTGCTTGAATGCAACTGACCTAAAGAGCTGACGAACTTCATAGCATCTCAAGAGCTCAACTTCATAGACACTCGTCACACCAGATGAACTAAGCAGTTGTCTATCTTGTGTTGTTATGATGATTCTGCTCCCTGGACCAAACCAGCTAAACTCCTCTGCAAGCGCATCTAACTGATTGATCTTGTCTACGTCGTTAGCCACAAGCAGAATCTTCTTGTTCCTGAGCCTTGCTTTGATTGCGTTAAGACACCTTATCTTTGCGCTCAAGCCTTCTCCTTGCATATTGGAAAGAAGCTCTTCTTGTAGATGAGATCTCCGGCAGTGTCGTGAAACCCTTCTCACGTCTTCGAGAAGACAATGAGCTTCAAAGTTATGTGAGATGTTTTCGTAGACGTGTCTAGCAAGTACTGATCTTCCGATGCTTCCTCTTCCCCATATGCCAATGACTCGAACATCTTGGTTTGAGGTTAGGTCAAGTAATGGATACAACTCGTTCATGTGTTCGTCTATTCCAATTAGGTTGTTACCATTGGTAGGTGTTGTTGAGAACAACATCTTTGATATCTTCTCCGTGATTCCATCGACCAGCTTCGAGTCATCATCCCTGATACAGAAAACAGAGTAAAAAATCAAGATTCAGGAAACCCTTCAACAAGTCACAATCTGAAACAGAGTAAAAAAATTAATATTCAAGAATTGATTCAAGAAATCAAAATCTAAAAAGATCAAAGATTCAAGAAACACTTCAACAAATCACAATCTTAAACAGAATAAAGATAAACGATTCAAGAAATCAGAATATAAAAAGATCAAGATTCAGTAAACGCTTCAACAAATCACTATCTTAAACAGAGTTAAAGATCAAGATTCAAGAAAGGCTTCAACAAATCACAATATGAAACTAGAGTAAAAGATCAAGATTAAAGAAAGGCTTCAACAAATTGCAATCTGAAACAGAGTAAAATATCAAGATTAAAGAAACACTTCAATAAAGTTCAAGAAATGCTTCAATAAATCATAATTTGAAACAGAGTAAAAGATCAAGATTCAAGAAACGCTTAAAGAAATCACAATCTAAAACATAGTAAAAGATCAAGATTAAAGAAACGTTTCAACAAATCACAATCTGAAACAGAGTAAAATATCAAGATTAAAGAAACGCTTCAACTAAGATTCAAGAAATGCTTCAAGAAAACCACAATCTGAAACAGAGTAAAAGATCAAGAATCAAGAAATGCTTCAACAAATCACAATCTAAAACAGAATAACACCAAGGCCATGTTTATTGGCGGGTTCTTAGGACGAGGTTCTTAGCGTAATATAAGAACCGTTTTTTAAATTTAACTAAAAAAGTTAAGAGATATTTAAGAACCGTCTCTTAACTTTTCTTAATTAAAGTTAAGAGACAGTTTTTAAATTACGCTAAGAACTCCGTCCTAAGAACCCGCCAATAAACATGCCCCATTGGTCCGGTCCTTAAGGAGATCTTACCATTTTTTGGAACATTCGCCTGAAAGATTAGCCAAATAAGCCAACGCATCCCTCCACGACTTAACCCTCTCTTTGCTTTGTCTCTTCTCATGTTTCTTGAACTGTTTCGCAACTTCTCCGATCTGTCTCCTCACGTGACAAGGATCAACCTCGTAGAAAACAGGCAGCACTTTAATCAAACCCTTTTTCTCGTACTTCAGAATCTTCACGAGCTCCTCTAGACACCAGTAGGAAGCAGGGTAAGTCGCAGAGACGACCACGACGGCGATTCTTGATCCTTTGATGGCTTGGATAAGCTCCGGTGGAATAAGACGGCCACTCACCAGTTCCTTGTCGTCTTTGAACGTTCGAATCTCTTTGGCCTCTAGATCATTGTAGAGAAAGCTGACAAAGTTCCTGCGAGTGTCGGCCCCTCTAAAGCTTAGAAAGACGTCGAACTTCTTAGGAGTGAAAGAGGCAGAAGAGGAAGAAGACAGTGATGACCTGGATTCGAATAGTCGCAATGAAGTTTTAACTTTTGTCTTAACGCACGATAGTTTTCTCAAGATTCTGTTCATCTTTAAATTATTTTTCTTTTTTTCTTTTTCTTTTGTAGTATTGAGTTTGGGAGCATTGAGCAGTAGTTATGAAATCACTTAGTTTTATAGAGGAGAAGACATATTTAGTTAACGCATAACGGTAATGAAATTACCATTGAATTTCCAAGAAATATTGTATAAACCATTGCGTTTTATCTGTATACATTTTTAATTAGGGTATAATTATTTGTTTTCTTTCATTTGTTCGGTAGATACTCCCATTTTTATTTGAAACGTTCAATAAAAATAAAAAAAAGGAAAAATTTATATTATATCATTTTTCAAATTTACTATTAATGAATGATTTTTTTTCATAAATATTCTAAGGATATAACTGGTAACAATTTTGGAAACAAGAAAAACGAATAAGAAATGAACATATAAGAATAAAATAGCAGAAATGAAACTGAATGATTGTTCTTTCTCCAATTTAACAAAGAATAATTTATTTTTTATTTTTCTACAAAAAAATAAGAGAAAATAAGAAAAAAATTATTCATTGTGAATGATAATTTTTTTTAGGAATGTTAGGAAATACATTACTACTCGTCATTCCTTGGTCACTATTCATACTATAAATTTGTGATTAAAAACACTAAGCTAATTTTTTTAAATATTTATAATATATTATAAACTTAACTCTAACCTTTTAATACTAAATCTTAAACAATAATCAATAAAGTTTAAATATAAATGTAAAATCTAAATGTTAGTAAATTTTTGAATAATAGTATTTTTGAGAAATAATATTTAAGTTGTAGTATTTTTGACAATTTTTTCAATAAAAAGGGACTGAAATATGAGATGGTAAGAATAAATAATGTTTAAGTATGTTTGAAACTGTTTTGTTTAATATTGCAGTAAAATATAACGATCTGGTGATCGAATTATTTTGGTTAAGTAATTCGAGTTATACAAAATCAATATATTGTACTTTAAAAAAATTATACTTACGTCTTGTGTTTTTCATTCTATTTTAAAATGTTTATCAGTTTTGGTCAAGCCGCCCTCCTTAGCTAATAAGAAGTTGAGTTTAGTTTTCTGTGGTGTATACTGCTTCAAACTTTTCACCGAAAATTGTTCTTCTATATGGAGTATATTTTATTATTTTATTTTGGTAATTATTATCTTTTAATCTTCTGTATGAAAATTGTGCAACTCATGTTTATAATCTATATTTTGTTTGTTTCTCATGCATAATCCTCCTAAATGAATTAGAAGAAGAAAATAAGATCACATGGTAAAGAATTGCAAGGATTAGTCTTTGGACATGATGATAATTTATTTTTGCAAGAATATGTCTTGCAATATGCAGAGATTTTTTAAATCTAAATAGTTTTCAATTCAAAATTGAACATTTATAAAACTATAATTTTCTCTTTTAATTCAATTTTTTTTACAAAAAAAATAGCATAGCCGCTCACTCTTTAGTTTTAGACTACTTAACCAACAAGAAGTTGAGTTTAGATTTATGCAGTAGATACATACTTCTTAAATACATCTTATGAAAACAATAAAACATGTATTCTATATATATATATATATATATATATATATATATATATATTGAGCTATTGTACGAAGAATTAAGTATATTCAACCCAAAAGTAAAAAAAAAAATTGACCATTTATAGCCTGGGATCATTTAGAAGGCATGGTCTAATTAACGTACTGGACTTGCCGTACGCCCTTCTAGTTCTAGACACCGTGAAATGGACGCTTAAAAAGGTAAAACTCGTGTTAATTATTCTTCTAAACTGCCAGATAATTGTTCTACCTTTCAGAGACATGTTTTTTTTGACAAATGGTATTCAATTAGAATGCAAGAAAATATTACAAGCTGTGACTTTATGGCTATACAGTTTTATAAGGAGAAAACAAAGAGTTAGGAATTAAACAAATGCTTAATCCAGTTTAAAGTTTAAACACACAACCATAACTGAAGATAAAAAAGCTGGAGATAAATTAATCATCTTTAACGGCAGTTTCTCACATATTTTTTTCATTAAAATCAAGTTTTATTTATAAGAATAAAAAAGTATGTGAGAGAAAAACTTGAAAGAAAGAAGCTTTCAAATAATTTCTTAAATGTGTTTTTGCGTGATTGGTTTAATCTTTGTATGCTTAAAAATTTATTATAATACTTTCTCCGTTCTCAAAAATAATTTTTTTTAGAGTTTTTCATATTTATTAAAAATATAATAAATATTTATAGTTTAATTTATCATTTATTTTCTTATATATTTTCCAATAACTATTTACTAATAAAATTTAATTAATTTAAATATTTACAGTTAATATTTTTCAAAAGTATATAAAAATACTTTAAAAATATATTTTTTTGGAACAAAGAATAAAATCTAGTTAATCTTATTTTCGAGAACGGAAGGAGTATTGAATTGTATTAATATAATGTATCTAAAATATTTGGTTGAGAAATTATGTTATCAAGAGCTTTTTAGAGATATGTTTACGTGTCAATCCATCCTAAAAGGCATGATTACTGAAGGTTTTTAAATATTTAAAAATTAACACTTAAATTTTTTTAGTTAAAATTAAGAAATGATACTTAAATTAAGTTAAAAACCTCGTCGAACCTGAAATAATATAGTCTAAAGTTGAATTACGTTATCTTTTCACAAATCTTGGAATGGTATGTCGTCATGGCTTTAGCATATATTCTAAAGTAATAATATAATTTTATGGCTACCGCATCCAACGTCACAGATACTGGAGATCTTGATACTTTGATCGTACATTGGAATTAATATAATAGGTTTGCTAAATATATGTAATCGCCATTGAAAATTTCGAACATATCTTATGCGATATAATCGTGCAGTTTGGTTACGTAAAACTATGATTAAAGGGGGTTTTTAGAGTGGTTCTTAGGGATATGAATCTCATGAATAGTATAAGAATCGGTTTCAAAGTTGTTAATTAAGAAGCGGTTTTTATGGGTTTCTTGCATTATTGATTCTTATACTATTCATGAGATCTATATCCCTAAGAACCACTCTAAAAACCCCTTTTAATGATGATCTAAGTAACTTATGCTAATATACTTTTCCGAGTCACAGATTCGTTGGCAGTACGTCCTGCTACAGTATGTCGTTTTACTAAAATAAAAGACTTCTTATACGGCATAGTATTTTATAATCTTAATTAATTAATGAAGTCAGAGCTATTTTATTTCTGTAAGAAGAAAGAGTCGTAGGCTGAACATTATTCATCGGATCGAGTTTTCCAGTTGAAAAGGTCGATACAGTTGTATATTATTTAAATTGTTTTCCTTACTTACTTTTGTAGACGAAAAGGTAATATATTTTTTTTTTTGTTTTTTTTTTTATTTTTTAGATGAATACTCATACAATGTGATTAAGCATCCACAATGGTGGACTCCATTGTCGAGTTCTTAGAACTTCTTTTGATTTTCTATTTTTTTTTTCAGAAAAAAAATCAACCAATCGTGTACCGTCACATATAGCAAATAGTGCAAAGTTCGATTCTTATTTAAGGATTTTAAGAATCGAATCCTTAGATTTTAGTGAGATCTATTAATTATTTAATTATTCTTTTGTTAAGGACTCTCCTTAAAAATTCTCCGTTGCGGATGCTCTAAGTAGTAGACAAAACATAAAAATGTGCTATAACATCTCTCAAGAATTTAAATTTCTCTTTAAATAAAATGATAGTTATGTGATGTTTCAGTCAATGCAGTTAACATGATAGTTTAATAACATGCGTGTTGGTTATTTCTGATATTAATCAGAAAACACTTTAAATTCAGATTGGGCAGTGTAATGATCCTTAGAGAAGTATACTTTATAACATTACATACAGTAAATGGAAAGACCGATTCAAAGTTCTTATAAAAATGATTTTTATCAAAAAAAAAGTTCTTATAAAAAGGAACGGGAGAATTGGTCAAAACATTATGAAGTTACGATAAGGATCTCGTATGGGCTTTATAGATGTACGATCTGATGATATGTTCGGCCGACTAATGAGTAGATTAGGCCCAACACTTCTCTTAAGAGTCATAGGGAATGCATACATACATTCGAAGACGAATCAAGTGTCAATCCAAGAATGAATGATAACAAAAATAGGCCATTCCTTACTTCTAAAAATTTTGGTTATATTTTTAGCAACCACAGATTCTCTCATCCCCTATATATTAATTGAGAATCATTTAACCTATATTTTGTACTAATTACAAAAGAGATATAATGATGTGTCACTTAATTAGGATGTCAATTTGGCTTACGTGGCATCATAAGAATCAATTGAATAATTTGTAAGTCCAAAATCCAATTGCTAGGAAACCTTATACTAACCAAAAATATAAGAAGCATGTACTTAGGTATATGATATACGATAAGCAAATTGATAAACCAAACTCGAGTCATTCTTAAGCTTCACCCCATCTTCGTAGTTTCATCTCTATATCAAGACTGAGTTCGTGCTCTGACCACCACCACTGGATCAAGTCTTTCTCCGTCGTAATTGTCCGCAAGTTTCTTATGTTCAAGTCACCTCCGTCTGTTCAGCTCTCACTCACGGTCAACTCCTCCTGGAATCTATATGTCTTCAGCTTCCAATTCGGTCACAGCCTTCTTCTTTTACAGTCATATCTCTTCAGTTGCTTCGTCGCACTCTGTACCTCACGCCGCCACCACCTTCGTCGCACTCTGACTTCAAACTTATTAAATTAAACTTTTGACATCAAATCATGGTCCCATTTCAAATCCTGTAGCATTAGGGGTAAACTCATCAAGGTCCCATTCCATTGTATATATAAAAACACATTCATGTCTATGAACGACGGTTTCAGGCATTCTAGATTTGCAGATTTAGATTATTGATCAAACTTGGAGTCGTTTTGTTTGATTAATAACCATTTTAAAATCATTAGTTTAATGTGTACTATTGTTTAATATGGTTTAGCGTAAAGAATGGTCCGGTTTTGTTTGATTTTGTTTTTTAATTTTAAAGTCATTTACTTAAGCTTTTCAATGAACTTATATGTTATAACATGTATATATATATGCAATTAATAGTTATTATATATATGGAATATAGGGAATATAGGGAATTCGTAAGTTTCACAAAAAGGAATGTTTGTATTAATGTAAAAGTGTGCTTTTCAAGGGAAAATTGTATAAACGGTAACTTAAATCATGCAATTAATTTGCTTTATAGTATTTGAATTATTTGAAAATTTCAATAAATGAATGTTGATAGTATTGATGAAACTTGGTTCCCAAGCTCATCGATTTTATTCATGCAAATAAGTAAATACTTAGATGATGTGATTCTATGTATCCTCATTATATATTAGTGTCTAAATGAAAGTTCCCTATATTTTTATTTCTAATTATTTATCAATTGGCCGGAACGGATATGTGTATAAATGACCTAAATTTACAGAGTTTAAATGGGCATAGCCTAAATGGACCCGTACTGCCCATATTAAAATCTCTAACCACATGCAATGTTCTTTGTTATATATGAACATATCCAATATATCACACAACTATTTTCCATTACATTAAAATCAAATATTTAGTATCACATTTCACCATGCGCAAGGCGCATGTCTTATCCTAGTTTTATTATGTCTGTAAAGTTACACAAATGTTCGTACCCAACTGTTAAAGATCTAAAGACTAAACTAAAGGCAAAAAGAGAACCCAAAACTTGGAGAAAAGTATAAAGTTTTTTGAATTTGTTAAGCGGGCAATATAGATCAGGAAAAAGAAGAAAGAAGAAGATTCATGTCGTTGTACTTTACAACAGTTCATGTTTCCTATAAACTTTAGTTACTCGAATAATCATCACGACGTGACAATCACACCATTCCAATAATCAAAATTAAGGAGCTAGCTAACCTTTGACATTTTATGATTAGGAAGACAATAATCTCACTTACACCACGACCCTCGTATTGATTCAATTTTTTTTGACAAAATAAAGGGTTAAACCCGAATCTATTAAAAACATAAACCTAACTTCTGGATGAGAGATGCAGTCTACGGATAAACTCTTTCTCAAATATGTGAATGAGCTGTAAGCAATGAGTGCATATCGCACTAAACTACCACAATATGGTTCGTATTGATACATTTTCTAATCAAAGTTTGAGACCCTACAATATTTTGCCACCATAAATCAGTTTTTAAATCATTAATCATTACTAATAATATGCAACCCTAACTGACAAAATAATTTGTTACCTGAAATAAGCTACTAAATATACAAATTTAGAAATGCTAGTTTTGTTCTTCAGTATAAATTTTTATTTAATGTATTTGTACCCAATTCAGTAATAAAGCATTAATGACATAAGTGCAACTAAAACTAATTAAATCAAGAGGCTATTTTGATATAATAAAAAAATATTCCAGTAGCATATGATCTAGCAACAAGTAACAGCTTCAATTTACAACGAACATGGTACTATAATTATGTCGGTTCAAATTATTTTTTCCTCAATAAATGTATTGTCATAATAACAAAATAATTATTAGATGTGGACCATTCATAACATGTTTCATCCTTTTGACCGTAATTAGAAAAAACATTAATTTATTTATTTTAATTTCAAGGTTCATGTCTTTATATGCATAGTGAACCAAAAAAATTACCAAGAATAATTTTATATTAACTTGTGAAAATCCTATTCTAATTATAATTAATTAATTAATTTAAATTTCAAGGTTTATGTCTTTATATGCATAATTAACTAAAATTTCTGCTAAGAATAAATCTTGTATCAACTTAGAAAAATACTATTTAATTTAATATAAATTTATTATATTATTTGGAAAATCGCTTAAAAATCTTCAAAACGATACTCATTAGCATTTTAAATATTGAACTTATTTAACTAACATATTAAATCTTTAACTTGATTTTTTGTATCATAAAAAACCTTCAACTTGATTTACTTTTTCATCAAGTCAAAATTGTGACATGTTGATTTTTTTATATTTATATAATTAAAAATACAATTAACAATAAATAACAATAAGAAACATAAATAAAATTAAAAAATTACAGAGTGAATTAAAAAATAAAATATTTTCTTAAACTTTCAAAGTTTTTTAAAATGCAAGTTTTACAACATTTTTTTTTAAAAATCATATAAAACTATAAAATATTCTCACAAAAAATAAATAATTTTAAACATTATAACCATCAACATGAACACTCTTTGTCATATCATCATTAAAAATAATATTTTTAGTTATATTGATAATGACAATAGTGTCATAAATCATTGTTATCAGTAAATTATTACCGTTCGAAGATATCAACATATCAAAATTAAATCCTTTAAAACTTACAAATTGTTTTTTATTAATGGTAATAATACAAAATGTTACTTTTAAAGGTGGTATATCCTAACTATTTATTTTTTAAATAACATTTTAGAGCTTTATATATTTTTTTTAAAAAATTATATTTTCACAAATTGCATTTAAAATAAAAATAAAAACACTTATAAATTCTTAAGAAAATATTTTGATTTTTTAAAATTAAGATTTTTGAATTCTTCTATACTTAAAAAATTTTTATTTAAAAAAAACTTTCAAATTTTAAGAAAATTCTAATTTTTATGTATATTTCTTATTATTATTTACCATTAATTGTATTTTTAATTAAATAAAAATAAAAATACAGATATATTATCTATTATTACAGGTTACCAAGTCACATTTTAACTTAATAAATAAATAAATTAAATTAAAAGTTTTTTTTATGATACAAAAACTTAGTTAAAGGTTTAATAAGCTAGTTAAATAAATTAAAGGTTTAAAGTGTTACTTGATGCAACTTGGAAGGTTTTTATGCGATTTGATGCGTTTTGATGAAAAATAGCGCCACACAGTTCTTCTTCTCTATCTAAAAGTCTAAAAGAGATAACAGTTGACAAGTAATCTCTTCCCTCAAGCTGTCTCTCTCTCTCTCTACCAATTAAAGCTTCTCTCTTTCCTCCGTTAGACCCGCTCTCTCTCCAACTTTCTTCTTCTTCTTCTTCTTCTTCCCCACGGACCCACATCATCTGCTTCTCTTCTTGTTATCTCTCTACACGATGACCTCGAAGAACAACGGCTTGTCGGCCGCGCTCGTCTCGAATCTCCAGGACGTGCTTTCCAAGAGAAAAGGAGGCAGCGATGGATCCACGCAGGAGGAGCCTCCGTCTACTTCTGACGCCGTCGATGTTGCGGCCAAGGAGGCAGAGGTAGAGGAGATCGATGACTCCAGACCCATTGTTTTAGTCACGAATGGAGATGGGATTGATTCGGTTGGACTCGTCTCTCTCGTTGAGGCTTTGGTTAACGAAGGGCTTTACAATGTCCATGTCTGTGCTCCTCAAACGTGAGGGATTTGGTTATGTTTTGTTCGTTTTTCTTGTTAAAGTTTGGAACTTTTGGTGACCCACAAGGCTTGTGAATTGGAATGTTGCAGGGATAAATCGGTTTCGTCTCATTCTATGACTCCTGGAGAAACCATTGCTGCGAGTTCTGCTAGTATCAAAGGTGCCACGGCCTTTGAAGTTTCAGGTAGGCTGATTTTGATTGAATGATCATTGTCTTTTAAGGATTTGATTAACATATCTATCTCCAAAGTTGGAGTCTTTGTTGAAACAAGATCCATTGGTTCTCAATTTCTCATGTTGCTGGAAAAGTCTATACATGGTGTGAGTACTGTCTCTGCTCTTAGGCCTTAAGGTTATTGTTTTTTTTTGTCTCAGGGACTCCTGTGGACTGCATTTCATTAGGATTATCTGGAGCGCTTTTCGCTTGGTCAAAACCAATGCTGGTTAGCGTTTTTTTCAATCATCTCCATCTTTTATGATATTATGGTATCTTGTTAGTTTCTGCATCATTTTCCTTGATTGTTTTCTTCAGGTGATTGGTGGAATCAATCAGGGATCAAGCTGTGGGAATCAAATGTAGGTGCTTTTGTCTTTGTATATAACTGATTATTCCATGTATGCACATATGCTATGTGTTTCCTGATGAGAGAATCCTTCAGGTTCTATTCCGGTGCAGTGGCTGGAGCCAGGGAAGCCTTGATTTCTGGAGTACCCTCTTTGTGTATATCACTGAATTGGTGAGTATATCATGGGAATGCGTGCTGCAATGTATCATTCAACTAGTGAATTTACCTTGGGAATTTTTTGGCCGTTATAGGAAGAAAGATGAAAGCAAAGAAAGTGACTTTAAAGATGCTGTGAGTGTCTGTTTACCTTTGATAAATGCTGCAATTAGAGACATTGAGAAAGGAGTTTTCCCTAAAGATTGCTCTCTCAACATAGAAATTCCAACATCACCCTCGTCAAACAAGGTTTGTTTATTTTGTTCGAAACTGATTTTTTGGTTGGTTCTGAATTCTTTATGCCAAGAACATAATCTAGGCTTGCATTGGTTAACATGTTAGAGCCTCACTGGCTAATGGTTTAGGGAAGTTGACGTTTCATGTACATATGAATAGGGTTTTAAGGTCACAAAGCAAAGCATGTGGAGACAGAGTCCTAGCTGGCAAGCTGTTTCAGCTAACCGTCACCCTGGTGCTGGGAATTTCATGTCCAACCAACAAAGCCTAGGAGCTCAACTTGCCCAACTTGGCAGAGATGCTTCAGCTGCTGTGAGTTAACTCCTTCTGTTCTTAAAAGTTTTAAACCTCAACTTTGTTTTTTCTGTAAATTGTTGTTAGTTCAGAAGTTCAAGATTAGTTAGTTAGATACTGAGTTAAGATATCTGATAATCTCAGGGAGCGGCTCGTCGTTTCACAACACAAAAGAAGAGTGTTGTGGAGATAGAATCTGTTGGTGTTGCTGGTAAAACGGATAGCCGTGTTAAAAAGTACTTCCGCCTAGAGGTAAAGAAAATTCGAACCATTCTCTTCACAAATGTTTTGGACATCTTGTATGTACCATTGTATTTGAGATCCTGAGTCCTGAGTATGTTTATGTTCAGTTTGTGGCTAAAGAACAAGAACATACGGATGACGATTTGGATATCAAGGCTCTAGAAGATGGTTTTGTAAGTTGGCATGATTCTTTTCTGTATCAACCCTTGGGCTTATCATGATATAGAGTGTGTCTGGTCTGGATTGATTCTAAGCTACTTACTAACCCTTTTCTTGTAATGACAGGTTTCTGTAACTCCATTGTCTCTACTTCCAAGTATGGATTCGGAAACTCAAGCCGCAGCATCAGAATGGATTTCCAAAGCCCTTAACGCTGATCAATGAAAAAGGTCCTTCTAGTAAATTATGTTACATGGATTTGGCCAACCAAATCTGGTAACTCGATTCTGCATTTGTTTGTCGTTTTAACCCTTTTGTTTATTCTATTTATTCAACCTCCCTACAAGTCTCTTGGCTTGCTTTTGTTGGCTTGTTTGTTTGTTTGTTTGTCAGGAGCTGTTTTGGAACACTTACCTTTGTAATTGAAAAAGGGTCGGTCTACTTTGACTCTGTTCCAAATTCATAGAACTTTGTATTAATATTTGTTTTGTATACCTTTTGATTGAGAAGAACCGTCCCAAATCCCCTGGATGATACTATTGGTTCAGCTGAAACATAGTTCATGAACTATCTTTGAGTTTTGGTATTGGATATCTCTTAGAGGAGGTAATGAGATTTCTAATGTGAAACATGTTGTAGTGGTTAGACATATGGAGAGAGGTGCGACTACTGAACCATGTCATGTCATTGAATTTATTTTTCAATATCTTGCAAATGTCTCAGCCTTTTTCCATAGCTTCCATCAAATCTTTACATTATCACAGGGACAATAACTCTTTGCTTGTTAGTTTTATTGAGTGCTGAACAACACTTATGTAGCATCACTTTGAGGGCTCAGAACATGCTGTCAAAGCAACATCTGCTACTATGTATCGCTCCGATTCCATTTGATGTATTGGAAGGTATTCACATGCTGCTACGTAGCTACACACTTCACGGGTACCATTATCTTGTGATGCATCGAGCCTCTGCAATGTACTTCTCCAGGTCTCTTCGTCCTTACCGCATAAGAAGGAACCGAGTAACTTGAGGGCCAGAGGAAGATACCCTGCTAAATGAACTGCGCGAACGGTCAACTGCTCGAGACCAATACGAGGGCTTGCCGGCAACGTAGATCACCTTTGTTTTAGTACTGA
Organism: Sinapis alba; assembly: GCA_012274485.2. Taxonomy (NCBI): domain Eukaryota; kingdom Viridiplantae; phylum Streptophyta; class Magnoliopsida; order Brassicales; family Brassicaceae; genus Sinapis; species Sinapis alba. The sequence continues at coordinate 100,848 of MU106276.1, read as the reverse complement.
GAACCAAACACCTTATGAACTGACAAGGATGTACCAGCAACCACCTCTGAAGAAAGTAGAGCAGAAGAAGCATCGAGCCAAGTCAGAGTTTCACGGTTTGAATGCCATAGAGATCATCAGGTTCAACTACAAGAGTGATGGTGCAAGTTTCCTCTGTTTTAGCCTTTACATGTTCCCCTGCTTGAAAGAGTTAAATCTAATCAACTTAAACATCGAAGTTATCCCAGATGATGTAAGCGCCTTACAACTCCTAGAGAAGCTGGACTGGAGCGGCAACGGTTTCGAGACTTTACCAAAGACCATGAATCAGCTTCCCAGGCTGAAACACGTCAGCCTTTGTAACTGCAGAAGACTTAAAGCATTGCCAGAACTAGTCGGGTTGGAGACTATCAAACTCTCTGGCTGTATGAGTCTCCAATCATTGTTGGAAACTTCTCATGTTGAATCAGGTCTAGGCAGTTACCAATTGCTTGAGCTCTGTATTGACGGGTGTAAGAACATTCAGTCAATATCAGACCAGCTTAGACATCTTACCAAGCTATTGTATTTAGTTAGATCTTAGTAGCCATGAGTTTGAGACATTACCGTCAAGTGTCAAAGGAAGAAACTCAGATCGGTAGAAGGAGTTCCATTGTCCCTCAAGTATCTCTACGCACATGGCTGCGAATCGCTGGAAACTGTTTCTCTTCCTTTGGACCATTCTATAAAGCATCTCGATCCTAGCCATTGCTTCTGTTTAAGTCGAGATGAGCATCTGATCACTCAGTTTCTTAACGAGGGACAAACGAAGAAGTATGTTTTAAAGCTTCTGTACCTTCTCTTCATCTGCAAACCTTGATGAGTTATATCTGGATGGTCATGCGGAAAATAACTACAACAATCTCAAATTTTTCAAGGTTTACAGGCACTCTGAGCTTATCGAGTCCATGCTGCATTTGAAGAATGAAGATACAGAATTACTTTCATCCAGACTTATGTTACTACATTGGGATGTGTTTCCCTTGACAGCATTGCCTTGCCGATTCTATCCACAGAGTCTTGTCGAAGACATTATCCGTGACAGCAATCTCACAAGCTTTTGGAAAGGAACCATGGTAAAAGCTCTACAATGATTCTTCAGATGTAACTTATACTGTGACTACATTTTAACTATTCCTTGTTGAATAATGCTCACTGGTTAGCAAACTTGAGGAGATTGGAGTTGACAGCTCTAGAAAACTGGAACTATTTCCAGATCTTTCAGAGACAGGGATGGCCATAACAATTGAAATTTTTTGCCATCCCTGAATGTTGTGGCTTTTGATGCGTGTGTCTTACTTGAGGTCCTTTCATATGCAGTTCTCGCCATTTTCGTATAACTGGAGTTGGGAAGTTGACAGGATCTTTCGCTTGGAACTTAGACTATATTTCTTTCATTTTCAAGATGAAAGTAGTTTTCATCACCTGGTCATCTTCCGGGCGACAAAAACCATAGGCGAAGAAATGGACAATAGAGGAGTGTAAGTGTTCCCCCGCGGAGCTAGAATCATGTGGAGCTCACTTGATTCTGGAAGATGACCAAACAGACAAGATCAACCTGGAAAAGAAGACTTCTCAGCTCCCTTTTTCTTGTTGAGTGAAAGTGCTCCAGCTCACTCTGCTTCTGTGTGTGGCACAAACAGCTTAGGCTAGATAATTGAGACAATGGAACTTCACAAGAGTCCAAAAGAGATGTTTCTAGTGAAAAATGTAAATCATACATGAAGTGACATTTGGCATACCAAAGAGAAGGTTCTTGATATCTTTAGTTAGATATATATTCTTCTTGCGTGAAGGGTCTGCTCGTCTACTCTTTACATGTCTTTTTTTTTACCACTGCTATGATAGCTTTCTCTTGGTACATGTCTTCAGGGTTTTGATTTGTTCATCCTCACGTGTTTGTGTCTAGTATTGGTAAACCTTCCCAACTTATGGTGACACAAGGCCTCTGAAATGGGGTGTGCAGTGATAAATACAGCCTTGGTTTTCCTTGTGGGTTCCTTTGTTGGCTTCTTTGTTTGTCATTAGCTGTTAGAAGAAGCATTTATGTTCTTAACTGGGAAAAGAAAAGGGTCGGGGCCTTAGTTCCACTAAAACCCTCCCTTGTTCTCCTTTGTTCCAAGTTCTTGAACATAAACGGTAATGACTTATTTATTGGATTTTACCATAATAGAGGTAAACATGCCTACACTTCACTTAAACTGCTATTCTATATTTAAAAAATGGAGGATGTAGTATTTCCTAGAACATGAAGGATGTGGTATTTTTCTCAGTTGCTCTTTTCATGACATATAATACTAAATAGCTTCCTCTTGGACTCCTTTGATTTTTGACCAAAGAAAGGTAATTAACTTTTGATTTTGGTCCCTAGGGGATGATGAGTACTCCAGTACCCACGTGTCCATGTTCTCATGGATCGATTAAGGGCTCAAATCCTGTAAACATATGAATTAGAATCCTAATAAAATTGTTAAACAAAAATTAAAAAAGAAAACAGGAAGCAACAATTATTATGTTTTTGGTTGTTCCAAGTATAAAGGAGATGCATATGACTATGCTTGACTTGCACTAAAGCTTTCTTTCATTGCAAAAAAAAGGTTAGGTACTTGATTAAGAACCCAACCTAAGTTTTAGTATAATAATAAAATCCTTATTCTCATCTCATTTTACATGCCTACACTATAATCCTTAAACTGCTATTCTATATTTAAAAAATGGTTGTAACAAAGTCTATAACTTGTAGATCAAAACTGAAATCAGATTCCAAAATAATTTATTCTAAAGAGCGTGTTAATTACGATGACTAAAGACTAAGTAAATACCTAAATGCAAATTAAGGGCGGTTCTCACAAATTTAAAGCCTTCATAGTCTGCAAACGACAACACACTTTGGACAAAAAGCTAATTAAAGATTAATTTAAGTATCTTAGCTGACGTGGCCAAGATAGCTAATACTTTTTGGCTTCACAATTAAAACTAGATTAGATTAATTAGAGAGACATCATACAGCCAAGAAACTAAGTTATACTCCCTCCGTTTTGCAAAGAGTGTCGTTTTGAGGTTTTATTTTTGTTTCACAAAGAGTGTCGTTTTCAATTTTTAATGCAATTTATTAATGTTTTAGCTTAATATTTATTATTAAATGCATTGATTTTATAAATATTTTTATTTATCTAAAATATTATTGGTTGAATAACTATCATTATTAAGAACATTAATACATTATAATCATTTTCTTAATATGTATGAAAACTATCAAAATGACACTCTTTAAAAAATAGAGGAAGTATTCGAAAAATTAAGATGGGCGACAAGTTATTATAGGACCTTATATAAATTTGAAGTGGTATATAATTTACTGAGTACTTCGTATAACTCACGCATTTGTGTACAAACCAGTGCAGACGAAGTAACACGAACATCTCCGGTAGTAAATCTATTTCCATCAGCCGGCCGGTGGAGAGCGAGAAGTTTGGGATATGTTTGGTGTTTCTTTATATTATCATTTTCCTTTTAAAGTTAAGATTTTACCTCAATTTAAAATTTTTATTTCTAGGGAATTTAGGAATCTGAAATGTCAAATAATAAAATGAAGAAAAAGTCATTAATTTTAATTGTTTGTGTGGGGTGAATGATTCTAGAAAGTGGGATAGGCAGGTAGCCTTTATTCTGTGTGTTTGGGTAAAGTGAAACAATTAAATTAAGCGCTCTTAAATGAATAATTAAACCACTTAAAAAAAGACAATAATGAACTACAAGGAGTGGTAATGGTGGCCATGGCTATGGTGGTTTCCTAGGGAAGGTAAGAGAGAAAAGAAAAAAGATCAAAGGAGACGAAGAAGCAGAAGAAGAAAGATCACACAAGTCCAACACGACACGACACACACATACTAAGATTCACTGAGTTTCCATATAAAGAGACAAGAACCGTTTTACTTCGGACAAGGAGACATGCAAAACTAATCTGGTGTCCTGTCTTCTTCACCGTCGGTTCATCTAATACTCAAAAAAGGTTTCTCTTTCACTCCACCTATCTCCTTCTACATCTCTAGTCTCTTGTTCGATCAGCTTTGATGTTTAATCTCTCTCTCAAGTCTTCCCCTTTTCTTTGTTCGAACTCTAGTTTATCTGTCTCTGCGTGTGATTGATCTTGTCTACTGATTTGGGTAATTCTTCTCTCAAGTCAACGCCTTTTTGACTAAAAGCTGTATAAAGTTAGAAACTTTCAATCTGTATTTGTTTAATTTCTAGGTTTTTGAATTTGTCTATGGATCTTGTTTTGTGTCTTATTGTCTTCTCCAATAAAGTCTTAATCTTTGGATCATGGTTGAATGATATAGGGTCTTGTTCATCTTGTGAGGATAGCTTGTTGGGCGTTATGCATCAGATGAATAAGAAAGATTCCACTTTGCCGTACCTTAACACTAGCATCTCATGGGGAGTGGTTCCAACTGAATCCCTTAGCTTGAAAGTGGCTGATGCAAGGGCTGAACATCTGCAGAATACCACAAAGCAGATCAGTTTCCAGGACCAGGATTCATCTTCAACTCAGTCCACTGGTCAGTCTTACACTGAAGTTGCAAGTAGTGGGGATGATATTCCTTCCAAACAAATCTCTTTTACAACAAAGTCAGGTCAGTTCGGTTCAGTTCTTATCCAGTTCTGTCTTTTATGAATGTCTTCTTGATGCTTGCTTGATTTTTTTACTTGATCTTGATTGCTTAAGAGATATTAGATTGTTGCTATATGTTAAACTCGCGTGTTATTTACTAAAGAATCCATCCTTTTGCCATAGAAGTGTCATCTTCTCTCTTACTTTCTTTGATGTCTGTCTAGGATCTGAAGAAACTCAGCAAAAAGGGTTTGCAACTCATCCTAAATCAAGCTCCATGACCGGGCTCCCGAGTATCCACTTTGCTCCTACGCAGGTATTTGTAAACCTTTAGTTTCTAATAATAGTAAACTTCTGGTGGTGGACTGATATCTTATATCATACATGGTCCAGGCTAACTTCTCTTTTCACTATGGTGATCCACATTATGGTGGTTTGTTAGCTGCAACCTATCTACCACAAGCACCAGTAAGTTTATGCAATGCAGCAATTCCATTATTCCTTGCTTAGACATGCAACCTTATCTTCCAGTGTTATTTGTCGATGAGCTCTCAAGTCTATTCATCTCTTTTGCAGACATGCAATCCCCAAATGGTGGGTATGGTTCCTGGTAGAGTTCCATTACCAGTGGAGATCACTGAAACTGAGCCAGTCTTTGTCAATGCGAAGCAGTATCACGCAATCATGAGGAGAAGGGAGCAACGTGCCAAGCTTGAGGCTCAGAACAAGTTAATCAAAGCCAGGAAGGTATAATATATATCAACACAACAAACAAAAGCTTCTCGTGTAGGAATGCCATGCTCATTCTGGTTTTTGTTACTGCAACAGCCGTATCTTCATGAATCTCGACATGTTCATGCTCTTAAAAGGCCAAGAGGATCCGGTGGAAGATTCCTCAACACCAAAAAACTTCTCCAAGAATCCGAACAGGCTGCTGCCAAAGAACATGACAAGTCAGTTCAACAGGAAAACAGAAAGGCAAACATGTCTAGATTCGAAGCTCATATGCTGCATCACAACAAAGACCGTGGCTCAACCAACTCTGGCTCTGACATTACATCTGTTTCCGACGGTGTTGATATCTTTGGACACACTGAATTCCAGTTTTCAGGTTTCCCAACAACACAGACTAACCGAGCCATGCTTGTTCATGGTCAATCCAATGACATGCATGGAGGTGGGGACTTGCACCATTTCTCTGTCCATATCTGAGACATTGGATCTTTGGTGCTATTTCATGTTCCCACCAAAAGGGGAAGTCATCCTTGGCTACTACTACTAGTTCTCTTGCTACTGTTTTCATTTCACTTTATGTATGTGTTAAGACATCACAAGAACTACAACCAAAATCTTCACTTTGGAACACACTTTCAATCTTCGGTTACCAATGTATCTCATGTGTAAACTAGTGGTTTGATTTTATTATAAGCTTTCAATTGCTTTATGTAATGAAGAAGTCTCTGGATTATGTATGAATATGATAAATAAAAACAGGTTCTGCTTCCACTCCATGAGCTTGTGTGCAGAGACATTAGGATTCTTGAGTATTTTACAATTTAGTTGACAATGTTTTAAATATTTATTTAAGGGTTATTTAATGAAGAATCCAGTTTATATATTAAGATTATTTCTTATTCTGTATACAGTTACTTGAATTAAGAAAAGAGGTTGAAAGATTCTACTTCTAAGTCTTATTTCATCACACACTTAAGATACTTAAAAGTATTGCCATTTCTTCAACACTTTCATGAATAAAATACACACTTGTGTTCCTGAAATACTAANTAAGGGTTATTTAATGAAGAATCCAGTTTATATATTAAGATTATTTCTTATTCTGTATACAGTTACTTGAATTAAGAAAAGAGGTTGAAAGATTCTACTTCTAAGTCTTATTTCATCACACACTTAAGATACTTAAAAGTATTGCCATTTCTTCAACACTTTCATGAATAAAATACACACTTGTGTTCCTGAAATACTAACAATGGTCACATTTTACTCGGCATTTTTCAATTATATATATAGTCACAATCAAAAATGTAAGCAAGTGATTCACGAATTACTAATTGTAACATATTACCAAATCAAATCTTCTCGTGTGTTTCTTTATTGATGTAAGAGTATGACATATGCCAATTACAAAATTGAAGTCTTGCAGGCCATACCGGTTTAATACCACGGTTATAAAGAACCAATTCAATCCCAAACCGGAATTTAAGCAAATGAGGAAATGAACATTTTTCTTTTTATTTAGAAACTACTGAATTTTTTTTTTATTACTCAGGAGTAGATCCTACGTTCAAACAGACCCACACTAATTTTTTGGGGGCGTGTGACCCACGGGTAGGCTTACGCACCGGGTTTGCAAATGGACCGTAAGCAATGATTCATACCCGTGTGGGTGTCCAGAGACATCATGAGGTAGTTCCCTCCGGTAGAGTTTGAACTCGCAACCTGGATGCAGAAAAGAACCCGTCCTTACCATTGGGCGATGATGTTCCGGACGAAACTACTGAATTTAACACATTCCCTTTACATCTTTTATGACTGGAAACAAAAGAGAAAACAGAACAACTAGATATTTCTATATGGTTTTCTCAGCTGTTATCATTATGATTTAGCAGAAAGCCGTTTCAAGAACTCGTAGGTAGTGATCATAGTCGTTGCAGACATTGACATTGAAGCACATCTTGGTCCCAATCCTCTATAACAAGCTGTCCATCCACCTTCCTTAACCAAGTTTCTCACCGTCTGTCCAACACTCGGTCCACGCTTATCTTCCCCATCAAGAACGTGCAATCTTGTCTTGATTGTGTCCAGTGGCATTGTAATCAAAGCAGAAACACTCCCAGCAATCGCAGCACTAAACTCCCTGAACAGCCATTACCGTTTTAGAGTCTGGTTTAATCAAGTTCCCATTGTCTTCTCTCCTTTCTTACAAACATAACACCCAACACCACTCCAAACCATTATCTGTGCAACAGTGTAAGACGCCCACCCAACCGTATTAGACGCAACATAATTGTGATGGACTGGGCCAACTAATCCAATCCTAACAATGTTAGTTATAAGGAGTAACTCAATCCTAATGTTAGCCCACCACAATGTTCATATTTGTAAGATCCACTTTTGTTGGTTCAAAACATTATCCATTTGTACTTAACCCAAAACCTGCGTCTGTATTTGTAAGTTCAATCTTAACCTGTCTGTACTCTGTACAACTAAGCAGTGATAAAGTGAAAGCAACTAAGGAAATGGCACTGGATTGCATTATTCCTGCGAGCAAGGATATACAACATAGAATTGAAGAGTCAAATAAGTGGATTCTGAACTTGTAAGCTTATTTCACATGACTTGTTCATTTACTGTATCTTTGACCCAATCCGTATTACAAGATTTTGTGGAGAAAAAGACAATCCATAAAGTGTATTCTATTGAAAAGGAAATTAAAGCTTCCCTCACTATCAATTTTGATAATTGATTATACGATAGGTACACTTCAAAATTTTATTAACAATGCTTAATTTCTATGTTTTTAAAATACAACTCACAAGCACACTATTGAACCTGGATTATGACATAGAAACCATTACACTCACAATCTTGTCTTCACATATGGTTACTTGATTAAGAAGGCACTACCTCATAATATTTCTTGCATTCATGAGATGTCTTCAGTTTTTTCTCCTAAGAGTATAATCCTCCATTGAGGAATACTTAACCCTTGATGAACTAACTAATAAATCATCTGATAAAATATAAATCAGTAATTTACTCAATATTATTTTTTAAAGAATCATTAAGATAGATGAATAAGATCGTACCATATTTAAACGTTAGTGTTTTTCTGATCTGTATTTCTCTAAGAAATGCACAATCTAATTCTTATATATGATTCATGAATGTTAAAGATCCATTTGTGTTTAGTGCCTACTACACTACAAAAGGTACCACGTAACTTTTAGAAAAATCAGTAATCATGTACGTAAAAGACATCTGAATAATTGATTTTCTAGAATTTGGAATGATAAAGCACTTAAGCATAGTTGAATAGTGAATATATTTAATACTTTATGTTTATAAATAAATGTTTCCGACCAAAGTGTTAACATTCTTTTCTCCGATCAGTGTCAGTGTCAGTGTCTCTGTACTTTACTCTCTCTCTCTCATCATGGCTTCCTTCTCTCTCCTCCACTCCGCCACCTACTTTCCTTCCCACTCGTTTACACCTCACTCCACCGTTCGATGCACCACCCCAACCACTCCCCCTCCCGCTGCTCCGCCGCAGAAGCAACGCCGCTCAGACGAGAACATCCGCGACGAGGCTCGCCGCCGTCCTCAACTCCAAAACCTCTCCGCACGCTACGTCCCCTTCGACCCCCCACCACTCTCCACCGAGTCCTACTCCCTCGACGAGATCGTCTACCGCTCCCAATCCGGCGGCCTCCTCGACGTACAACACGACTTCGCCGCCTTAAAACGCTACGACGGAGCGTTCTGGCGAAACCTTTTCGACTCACGCGTAGGTAAAACAACTTGGCCGTACGGATCAGGCGTGTGGTCCAAGAAAGAGTGGGTTCTTCCAGAGATAGACGACGACGACATCGTCTCGGCCTTCGAAGGCAACTCGAACCTCTTCTGGGCCGAGAGGTTCGGGAAACAGTACGTTCAGATGAATGATCTCTGGGTGAAACACTGTGGGATTAGCCACACGGGCTCGTTCAAAGACCTTGGCATGACGGTTCTTGTTTCTCAGGTGAACTAAGAATACATTTTGATGTACCTAAAATATTAATTATATTTTTAAAATAACTAAAAAAATATTTTTTAAAAAGAATTCTTTAATATAACCTATTTAGCTCATTTTTAAGTTTTGTCACAAAATAATATTCAAAGAAAAAAATAATCAAAATAGTCTTTTTTATTTTGAAAATTTTAATTTTAATTTTTTTATTTTTTGAAATTTGGAACTCTAATCTAAAAAATCTAAAAATGAATTATCTGATTGTTATATCTAATAATTGAATTATATAATTATTTAATTTATTTTTATCAAATTATTCGATATTTTGTAGAAAAACTTCAATTATTAAATATTTTTTCGTAAATTATCAAATAAAATTTATATTAACCGAAATTAACCCAAAGCCAAAACCAAACTGAAATCGAATTAGAATTTAGTAACCAAAAACTAAAATAACCCAACAATATTGACATGCTGTTCTTGTTTCTCAGGTGAACCGCCTCCGGAAAATGAACAAACCAGTAGTCGGAGTGGGATGCGCCTCCACCGGAGACACATCCGCCGCACTCTCCGCTTACTGCGCCGCAGCAGGAATCCCCTCCATCGTCTTCTTACCAGCGGACAAAATCTCCACCGCTCAGCTCGTGCAACCCATAGCAAACGGAGCTTTTGTCCTAAGCATCGACACAGACTTCGACGGGTGCATGCATCTTATCCGTGAAGTCACCGCAGAGCTCCCTATCTACTTAGCAAACTCTCTCAACAGCCTCCGTCTCGAAGGTCAAAAGACAGCGGCGATAGAGATCTTACAGCAGTTCAACTGGGAAGTTCCAGACTGGGTCATCGTCCCCGGAGGAAACCTCGGTAACATCTACGCGTTTTACAAAGGGTTTCACATGTGTAAAGAGTTAGGGCTTGTTGATAGGATCCCTAGGCTTGTATGTGCTCAAGCTGCTAACGCAAACCCACTTTACTTGCATTACAAGTCAGGGTTTGATCAAGACTTTAACTCAATGAAAGCAGAGACAACGTTTGCTTCTGCTATTCAGATAGGTGATCCTGTCTCGATTGATAGAGCTGTGTATGCTTTGAAGAAGTCTAATGGGATTGTTGAGGAAGCTACTGAAGAGGAGTTGATGGATGCAATGGCTCTTGCTGATTCCACTGGTATATTTATATGTCCGCATACAGGTGTTGCGTTGACGGCTCTGATGAAGCTGAGGGAGTCTGGGGTTATTGAGGCTAATGATAGGACGGTGGTGGTGAGTACAGCTCATGGGTTGAAGTTTACGGAGAGTAAAATTGAGTATCATTCAAAGAGCATACAAGAAATGGCTTGTAGGTTGGCGAACCCACCGGTTAATGTTAAGGCAGAGTTTGGTTCGGTTATGGATGTTCTTAAGGAGTATCTTAAGAACAATGAATCTAAGTGTTGATTATAATATGCTTTGATTTTGAAGTGTGTTTCTTGTCAAACAATTCTTGTCTCTAGGGGATCTTCATGTCCCTATGATATCTCCTTAGAGGAACTTAATGAAAAAAACTAACTAATAACCTTTTGATTTCATCATCTGAGGAATCTGAACTAGTAGCAAAAGTTGACTTCACATCCTTATAATCACCTTTTGATTCGGATGAAGAAGAAACTTTAGCAGCCACCTTAACACTTGCAACAGTTTTCTCCTCGGAATCCTCATCAGAAGAAGGTGATTCATCCTCAGAGGAACTGATCTCCGCCTTGCCCTTTAAAGACTTCTTGACATGAACACTCTTACCCTTGGCTGAGATCAATAGATCAACCTTTGTCACCAAAAAAATCTAATTTTGATTCAATCCGCTGAAGACGATCAGCCAATCCTTCCATTGTCTCAATTACGTCTTTTCTTCTGCTTCATAAGATTTTTTTGGGTCTCCAAGTCATCATCTTCCTGCTCTCTCTTAACTTTCTTCAAAGGCTTCTTGGCCTTAACCATACCAGCAGGAGCTGCTTCACCAGATTTCTTGCTAGACTTGCCCATGGAGAAGACCAGAAGAGCGATTGTATAGACGAAAGCCCTAGACTGCTGCTTAAGTTATATATTAGGTTTCTTTTTTGCAATATATTAGAGCATAATTAACTAAGAGTTCTTAAGGTTAGGGTTCTTAATGGAAGTTAAAAAACTGTTTTTTTAAGAACCGGTTCTTAGTTTTTTAGTTAAAAGTTAATAAACAGTTTATTAACTTCCGATAAGAATCTCACCATAAAAATCCATTGGTCTAAGACTATAATTCATAAATACATAATTTTTTGGTTAACCTATGATGGGCATGGGCCTCTAATGGGATTATAACCATTTCCACTATATAGTAGAATGATTTAGTTATGAAAAATAATAAAGATGGTGGAAGCACCGTAGCCTAATGGTTTGGTTAAGGTTTAAAGGCTTCTACACCCAGGTATGGGGTTCGAATCCCAGACTATGCAATTTCTTGCAGATTTTAGAAGATTCAGGTTTCAAGTCCCGGAGAGAGCGATTTATTAAACAATTATGCACAGACAACGGAAGAAAGGCTTACAAGAGGTCTTCAACATGGTGCAAGTAGATTTGGTCAGGAGTGGATCTTCATAGGACGGCTCAGGTGATGCAGTTAGGCGTAGATCCTCATAAGACAGGTAGTATTGTCGGTTGTCGAATCGTCTATGTAATCTTTCTCATAATTGTAATATCATAACAAATCAGCGTTATAAAATAAAATAAAAATAATAAAATAATAAATATGGGAAACAGAAAATTAAAACCAAAAAACGTGAACGGCAGGATTCGAACCTGCGCGGGCAAAGCCCACATGATTTCTAGTCATGCCCGATAACCACTCCGGCACGTCCACCTATCGTGAACCATTCTTCAGCTATACTTTATATAGCAATTCAACTCAAGCTTTCTTTTTTGTGAGAGGTGATCCGAGTTTTTGATCCAACTAATCCCTCCAAGCCAAGCGACACCAAGCGCTAAACCATTACCTCAATGTACCATTAGTACTATATTCAAGTTGGAGGATATAAAGATTTAAGTAATCTATAAATATTTGTTTGGAAAAAGAAAGACAAAAAGGGTAACGTGACATAGTAGTTTCAATTACAATTTCACTAGCCACATATCAAAATATTATAACATATTCGTCTACTTTGATACCCAAAATGAAAAAAAAAAGACATCTTCTTAGCCTATTTCTTCTTATACATACGAATCAATAGAAAAAGGAATGCACTTATAGTTAGCTATGCATCATCATATTCTTCAATTTTTACTACTAACAATATTTTAAGTAAATTATATGTAAAAGCTTGTCAGAAAAGCAAAAATAAAGATAATTTTTGTAATCATCAAGGTTTCAAGCTCTGGTTTTGAACTTTATTGGAGCTTTCAAGTCAATTACAATGATGGAGACTTTGTCTAGGCTTCTGATATGCTTCATAGAGTGTATGTGAGGAAGAAGAAGAACGTTGGAGAAGAGAAGGCAGGGATGGAGCTAAAGACTCATGCGCTGGTATTAGTTAAGAGTTGTTACGAGTTGTTACGAGCTGTTACAGAAGTTGTTACAAGTTGTATGGGGCCTCGTCATATATAAGAGGACCCAAAAAAACAAAGGGAGTTAGTTAGTTGGTAAGTCTTGGGCTTGTTTCTCAATTGAGAGCAAGAGAGTTGTAAACACTGGGATTTACATGTACACTGAGAGAAATATACATATTTTCTATCAAACTGGTACGTGGCGAGCGTTCTGGATCAAGAAACTTCGCGACGATCAATCAAAACGATGACGAAGACACGAGACACGGCGGTGATGTGCAATCGGATCATCTGGTGACTTCGGATTTGTTGTCGTCAACGTTACAGGAGCATACGACGTCGCAGATCGAGACGAAACATCGATTTACAGAATCATTCTGTGAACTGGAGAAGAATGCGAAGGAAATGGAGTCGAGGATCGAAGCATCGCTTGAGGAGAAGATAGAAACGTGTTACGAGAAGATGTGTGAGCGATTAGAAAAGAAGTTATCAAAGAGTATCAATGTCTCCGAAGAATCGCCACCTCCGTATCGACATCCTAACTATCATGTATACCACTCAAACTTGGAACCTGGCCGTAGTATTAGGCATGAGGATACGGTAGATCGGAACACGGTAGTTGGAAATAGAGAAGGCATGTTGAAACAAGTAGAATTGCCTATCTTTGATGGTGTTGATGCTTATGGTTGGATCGCTTTAGCTGAACGGTTCCTTCGAATTGGCGGTTATGATGAAAGAGCTAAGTTGGAAGTGGTATCAGTGAGTTTGATGGGAGATGTACTCGGTTGGTTTAACAGTGAGACACATAGAGAGGTTTTCGGAGCTGGTTGAGTTTAAAGAAAGGATGATTGCACAGTTCAGTAAAGAGAAATTCAGAGACCAGAGCCAACTTTTCTTTGATGTGTTATTCAGACAGGCGCAGTGGCACAATATATACATTTGTTTGAAGATTTGTCAATGCAAGTCACATGGTTAACGTATAAAAAATTGGAAGTAATATTCATGAATGGGTTAATTGCACTAGTATCCTCTACATCAGAACATAAGAACTTGTCATCCACTTCTTTTCCATCACAGTCATTATTAGTTTTCGGTTCTAAGGTGTCTTCCATGGTGGAATCAGGCTCTATGTTGCAACACGTCTGATTTGGTGGGATCAAGTAGCTAGTCGGATGCATCAATAATGTTCTTGAAGTGAGTGATCTCCACAGGCGAGTCATATATTGAGTTAGGTAAGCTGAGAGTCACTTCAACTACTTGTGTCATGTCATATCTTCCATCAACTTTTTTTTTTTAAAAAGTACTTTTATTTTTTTCAAATTATGTACCTTTTCAAACTTTAAAATGATTCAATAGTAAGAATCTTCTTAGATTCCTCTAAGCAATGGTTCGTTGTCTTCAATTTTTTTTTTCCATTCTAGATTTCACTGGCGACTCTAATGCAACTTTTTTTCAAAAAGGTACATTTGGCATAGCTAAACAAACTCAAAGGAAAAAACGAGTATCCAGATTAAAGGATGATGGTGACATTCACCACTATTCAAATCCTAATAACTTGCAAAAATCATTATCTATAACTTCTTGATTTCAAGTCGATATCAATCAGCACAAAACCTAGAAAATTCAGAAAAACAAACGTTATCTTTTACACAAAAATAGAAAGATTATTTTTAAAGAAAAAAAAAGAATTAAACTTTCTCTTAAAACAACATAAAAGACAAAATAAAAAATAAAAATAAACAATTAAAATGAAGAAAGAAAAAGAGAAGTTAGCCAGTTAAATCTTATAATACTATTTGCATCTTATTTTCTCAAAAGGGAATAATCAAATTGGAATTGTAAACAGAAAAAAATATTATTTGTTTTGTTTGGTTTATTTATTTGACTTGTGTTTCTAATTCCTGCCCTTTTGCTTGGAAGTTGGAGCAAAACAACATAGATGAGAATATTGTGTGGTCTCTTTTTTCTCTAAAATGATTATAGAAAAGACAGTTATACACAAGTCATCAAGAAAGAAGATTTATCTCTAAGAATCTAATAATTAGTATATTATTATGTAATTAGTTTTTGTTTTATTCGTCACAGTCTGTTTCTTATTTATGGGATTGAATATATATTTGTCTATGTTTAGACTATTACTGATTGATTCAAATTCATTTGGCATTCTGTGTGAACCCAGAATATAAATAGTTGGCGAATGAATCCTTCCATGTGGTTATTGGCCACTGAAAGTAGAGTGTATACCTTAAGCTTTTTTTATTCTTATTACATCTCTTACATCATTTTTAAATTCTCACTTTTTTCTCTTTTAAGTTTCACTCGTTAGGCAACTGCCTAACATGTCTATCTACCAACAGTAAATATTGTTTCAACAACAAATATGTTTTACATTTTAATATGTTTTATCTTTACTTCACATCATGCATAGTTATTTAAATAACTAAATTATTCATGGTAGTGATAACATATCTAAGATCTGTATAAAATTTCATAAATCTCTTTTTTTGTTAAAACTTAAAAAGATATTATAAATCAAGAAAATCAAGGTTTTAAATAAAAAATATATTAATGTTGTCTAGAAAACCTTTGACTGCAGACACATATATATACATTGATTCTAAATATCATATCTATTAAATCAAAAGTTATGTCTTCTTTCATATATGTTTTTTATTTAAATATTAGAAAGTTTAATTAGTGTTTTTCTTGTATTTACCTAATAATATCTCAACAATCAATCTTTATTAAAACAAATTCAATACTTTTTATGCCCAAAAATTGTAGCATTTGACTTTTAGTCCGTTTTATGTATGTGTGTCAATATGTTATATTGGTCGGTTATTTTAAATGCATCAATAAAACCAATTTGTATTAAGCCACTTCTGAAAACATAAGTTAACCAAAATCAATTGCCTAAACCAGAAATTAAATCAGATTTGATTTTTGACACTCTTTCATGATCATTGCCTAATCAGTACATTCATTATTTATGGCGAACCTACACTACTCAAGAAGAGGGCAAGTGCCACCATTAAATTTTCATAATTTGTTTAATATGCTTAAATTTTAGTTATTTTTCTTAGTTAATTTTATTTTCTACCTATATTTTTAAGCTTGTATGTATAGATTTCCCCCCACCAAATATATTTATTTAAAAATATCAATAAAAAATAATAACATAATCACACTTTTAAATATAATTTTTAATGTAAAATTGTATATCATCTATCACCATATCTTTTGTATAAGACTAAAGCATATATAGAATAGTATGTTGCATTTTAGGTAATGAATAATTGGACTCTCGTTTGATTCTAACAGATGCTTTTATCAACAAGCTGGATTGCACCAGCAACTCTACTTTCTTAAGATAATTTGAGAGTTGCGATATAAAAAATTTCCATTTTCGTTTTGTTTGTTATTAAGACTGTTGGATCGTTTGAGAAAAACCTTCCAAAAATAGCTAAAAATACAAAACCACTCAAAGCTTCATCATTCAAAATACAAAAGTTTGTTTCTTTTATGGTTCACTGTTTCTTCTCAATAGTTCCACAGCCAAACGAAAGAAAACAAACTCAATTGTTTTTGGTTAAAGATGTAAATGATATATTAACAAGTGTTATGGTTTGCTTATGAAGAAACAGGTTATTCACGTTTCTTGAGAAGCAAGTCTAATAACATGTCTTCAAGAAGAGTAGACAATGGCTTAATCACAGCCATCGCCATTGATAAAGACAAGAACAGCCAACACGCCTTGAAATGGGCACTTGAGAACATTCTTCTCGATTCTCCACATTGTATCCTTCTCCATGTTCAACCTAAAGGCATCTCTCTCTCTTTACCTCTCATAATATCAAACCAACAATGTCAACACAACTCTAACTATTTCTATATTTTGCAGAAGGAAACATAAGACCACGTTTACAACAAGAAAATCAAGACGAGGAGGATGACTTCTTTCTTCCTTTTAGAGGATTCTGCGCTAGAAAAGGAGTAAGTGATTAATTGATCATTTCTCAATCTCCTTATTGCAACATATCACTTTATGTATCATAACTTATTATACAATGGCTTGTCAGATTATGGCTAAGGAGGTTGTGCTTCTAGATAGTGACATCTCTAATGCTATTGTCAACTACATCACCAACCATTCCATTTCAAACATTGTTGTTGGCTCATCTGCTCACAACTCCTTTTTCAAGTCTCTTTCTTTTTTTTCTCTCTTGATTCTCATACTCATCTTTGGGGGTGTATGAATACTAACATTGGTCTCTCTTTGTAACCAGGAAGTTTAAGAGTCCAGACGTGCCCACCACGTTACTTAAAACAGCTCCAGAGACTTGTTCAGTCTTTGTTGTGTCAAAAGCTAAGCTGTTAAAAAGCAAATCCGCAAGAATGACTCAAAGAAATCATTATAGACAACAAGATCTCTCTTCTTTGT
Organism: Sinapis alba; assembly: GCA_012274485.2. Classification (NCBI taxonomy): domain Eukaryota; kingdom Viridiplantae; phylum Streptophyta; class Magnoliopsida; order Brassicales; family Brassicaceae; genus Sinapis; species Sinapis alba. Next base: position 83,482 of record MU106276.1, on the reverse strand, counting down.
TGTACAACTACGATTCAACGAGCTCCAGTGATTCAGAGAGGTAACATCTCAACTTTCTTCCAACCATTACCAAACCATGGTTCTTGTTTCAACAAGATTTTAGTAAATACCCCCTCCCATTCATTTTATTTCGTTTCTAAATATTTTTTCATAAAATATCATTAAATTTATTGTTTTACTCCTAACTAATACTCCTTCCGTTTCATTTTAGTTGTCGTTTTAGACTTGGACACACAGATTAAGAAAACATTTAATTTTGCATATTTTCAAAATAAAAACACAACTACTAATACACCTAACCACATTTCAACCAATAGAAAAGTAGATTAGAATAAAAAATCAATAAATTTTGCATTGAAACTATAAAAGGACCTTTATTTTGAAACGAAAAATTTTACTCTACAACGACAATTAATCTGAAACGGAGGGAGTACATTGTTTTATTTGATTATGTTAATTACTGAGATAAAACTATCAAATAAATGCGTTGAAAACATAAAACGATCTTTAACAATGAAACAATTAATATGAAACTATGAAACGGAGAGAGTAATATCCTTTTTTGATTTACATTTTGGCAGAGAATCATCTGTATCTGCTCAATACAACAACTCTAACTCATATTCCTCTCAATCCTTTTCACCTCGCATCTCACCACTACAATCTCTGAGTCAGTTTTCTCAGCCAGATACTGACTATAGCAGTTATAGCAGTTCCCCTACCAAAGGAAACTCCATCTCTTCTACATCCATGGTCAGTATCATTACATTCAAATAGACATTCTGCCCTTCTTCAGTTTCTTCCTGTTCTGACTTTTTTTAACTGACATAACCATGCACAGGAAAGTCCACATGCTGTAAACTTCATGGAACAACAGGTAAAGTGTTTAAGAACAAACATTATGGTCCTGAATTTGAATAAATGTTGAACATTCTATTAACAAGGTTCTTTTTCAGAATCAACATCTTGAAGCAGAGGACCAAGAACTTCAACTACCTAGAGCCAATGAAACAGGAAGGTTAGAGGAAGCATTAGAGCTGATTAGAGTATTGACTGAGGAGAAGCGGGAAAGGCATTCAGACATCCAAGCAGCTGAAATGGCAAAGCAGTTAGCGAAAATGGAGAGCCAAAAGAGAAGATTACTTGAGCTGCAAGCCAAGTTGGAGAAGCAAGGGATGACTAATAACGTCTCTTACAGACGTTACAGTATCCAAGATGTTGAAGAGGCAACCAATGGTTTCTCAGATGCTCTAAAGATTGGGGAAGGAGGGTATGGACCTGTGTACAAGGCTGTCCTAGACTACACTTTCGTCGCCATCAAAATCATGAACTCAGGTATCACACAAGGCCTGAAACAGTTCCAACAAGAGGTTGAGGTTCTGAGTAGCATGAGACACCCTAATATGGTGATCCTCCTCGGCGCGTGTCCTGAGAATGGTTGTCTTGTTTATGAGTACATGGAGAATGGAACACTTGAGGATCGACTCTTCTGCAAAGACAATACTCCTCCACTTTCATGGAGAGAAAGGTTCAGAATCGCTGCTGAGATTGCCACAGGACTTCTTTTCCTTCACAGTGCAAAACCTGAGCCATTAGTTCATCGTGATCTGAAGCCAGCAAACATTCTGCTCGACAGACACTTCACTAGCAAGATAAGTGATGTTGGTCTAGCTCGCATAGTACCTTTCTGTGGTGCTAATAGCTTCAGTAACTATCATATAACCTCTGCAGCCGGTAAGAATCTCATCTACCACATCTAAGATGTCTTAACATGGAACCACAGTGTTGATGTTTGTTTTTCCTTTAGGTACATTTTGTTACATAGACCCTGAGTATCAGCAAACAGGAATGCTTGGAGTTAAGTCTGACCTGTACTCTTTTGGTGTGGTGCTTCTTCAAATCATAACAGCCATGCCAGCAATGGGGTTAGGTCATAGAGTAGAGACGGCTGTTGAGAATAACAATCTCAGTGAAGTTTTGGATCCAAAAGTATCAGAATGGCCTGAAGAAGAGACTATGGAGTTGGCTAAATTGGCTTTGCAGTGCTGTGAGATGAGGAAAAAGGACAGACCTGATCTTGCTTCAGTGCTGTTACCAGCTCTGAAGAGGCTAAGAGAGTTTGCAACAGAGGATATTCATGAACGTATTCAGGACAGAACATGTCATGTATCAGAATCTAACAAACCAGAACCGGTTGTCTCGGTTCCTTCCTCTCAGGTTAGTTTCTAAGCACCGTTCTGCTTGAAGTCAAATAACTGCAAACCGAACTTGAGATAATGCCACACACATAGACGTTAACTTAGAAGTTTTCAATCCAAGAACATAACTGAACAAATGGATCTAGACCTTAGTTGAACATTCTCAGTTAATGAACCATGTTTGTGTCATGTAGAAAGATGATCAAATGAGAAAATCCTGTTTGAGTATTGACACTAATATACATGGAAACTGGACGTAGATTAACAAGAAGCTAACTTTGTGTGTACCTGAGATTCAAGAAGATCGTGTTCAGTTGAAGACTCGGTGTCATTCGATACCAAAAAGAAGTAGACCACCAAGATCACAGAGAAGGCAGTACAAAGGCAACCGTTGGTCTTTTATGAGTTGTGCTCCATCTAAAGTTCAGTGGGGTGATCTCCCGTGAAGAAGTGTTGGATCTTAGTATCGTGTATACGAAACTTCTTTATAGTTTTGGTCATGTAAAGTAAAACCCTTTAAAAAATAACTTTTTTACAAAATAGTAGTCTATTATTGGATGATCATGTGGAAGAAGCCACAAAATAAACTGATTTCAATAGCAGGAAGTAAGCTAATACTCGTTTCAAATAACTTGACACAGCTGCAAAGGTCCAGAGAATATAAGAGCTTATAGTACACAATAAACACACAGAAAATACTTTCTGACTGATCCCATATCATACCCTGTGAACTCAGAATGCTTAAGAGCATAGACATTCCGGTGAAAAAGAACATAACTACACAATATCTGAGGACTCAAGTCTCATTCATGCTGGTTCTCGGCATTGCGATTGCATTATCAAGACAGTGAATCATATGTAAACAACAAGGACCAGGATAAGAAAAGACACAAGTCCGCTAAGACTGAGAATAACTGAGAACAGATATTAGTTCCGGTTCAAGTCTGATACAACACATAGATCAATCAAACAATAGCACAAACTGTAGCAAAGAACACTAATTTAACAGAAACAATACAACTCATGGCAATTGAATACCATTTTCATCAGTATATAAAAAAAACAAAACAAAAAAAGTTTGCAGGTTTATTCATCAAAATGACATACAGACTCATACACCTTTATAAGAACCCAATGAAAAAGTTTTCATCTTTATGATTCCAAAAGACATACGAAACCCTAATCAAATCTATCAAAAAATTTCAAACAACGAGACAAAGTCTTCTTCTTCATATGGGCACATACCGCTTCACAACTTGCTTCCCTGCAACCACAGCACCAGCCGCTAAACCACCAAGAGCACCAGCCACCGCCGCAGATCTCACCCCACGCGCCGCCCTAAAAACAGCTCCAGTTCCAAGACCAGCCACCACACTCGTCCAAACATCATCCCTATCCATCGCAGCCACGACACCACTCTCGATCCCCGCGTACATCAACCCGATGATCCCAATCCTATTCCCCCACGTTCGACCCGTGTGACCAGAAGAGTTCAAGATCCTGTTGATCTTGAGCTTCGTCGTGTCGCCAGATTCGAAGTTCTTGACTCCGGTGAAGAACCCTACCGTGGCGCCGGAGACAGAGCCGCCGAGGTAAGCGGTGCCGGTGTAGAAGGTGAGATTCTCTCCCCAGGTGCGGCGCTGCTTTAAGGACTCCTCCGTGAAGAGGTACTCAGGGGAGGTGGGGAGTTTGTAAAGGTACTGAGATTTTATTGGGACCTCGAAGTTTTGGTAAGGGTTGTAGAGACGTGTGTTTTCGTCTGATTCTTGATCGGATCTGTTGTTCGCCGCCATTGGAAGAGTTAGAGAGAGAAAGAGAGATTAGGGTTTCGATGGTCGCAGGAGAGAGAGAGAGAGGTGACCGAGAAATGTGTGATGGAGGTGTGGCTGCTCTCTCTCCGACGTTGTGCAAAAGAGAAATGAAATTAAAAATTGTTGTCTTTAGGGTTTTCTTAACTTTGTAGGGAAACTACTTCGTTAGTTCTGTCTGAAAGACCAAACTCGTTCCACTTGTGTCTAGATTCGTTTCATACTCGTTATAATTCGAATTTGACCCCATTGTTCTTCCATTTAATCAATTAACCCCAATTTTGTTTATGTGGCTGTGGCTAGCCCTTAGCCTTCAGTTTCTCGTTCAATTTTCAATTTGGATCTGTTCCATTTTTCTAAATCTGTTTTAAATATTAGATATGTATATATATAGTGAATTTGTTCATGTATTTATAAAATTCGATTTTATTTTGATTTGATTATTTTATTTTTTTATTAAATTTGGATAACAATTATAAAAATAGATTCATTTTGGTTCTATTTTGTTTTAATTACAAATATTTTTGGATAAACTATATAAATATACCCTATCATTTAAATTTTAAAAATTCAATATTAGATATTTTAGTACTCCCTCCGTTTTATATTAGTTGTCGTTGTAGGTTTATGCACACAGATTAAGGAAACATTTAATTTTACATATTTTCAAAATAAAAACACTATTACCAATACACCTAACCATATATCAACCAATAGAAAAATAGAATAAATAATATTATCAATAAATTTTGCATTGAAAACCGAAAACGACACTTATTTTGAAATAAAAATTCTACTCCAGAACGACAACTAATTTGAAACGGAGGGAGTATATTTTATAGAAAATATTCAAATGATTTAGTTTTGTCAGATAATTCAATTTTCAGATAATTTTAGATATTTATAAAAATAAATATTTGTTCTATAAGCAGACAAATTAAAATATTTAATTATTTTAAATTAAAATATAATTAATAATTTTAAGTATTAGAATTTTATTTTGAAAGTTTGGATTTCCGCATGATTTTCAGTTCATTTTAGATCTTTGGTAATTAAAAACAAGAATTGGTAAACATCTATGTATTCGGTTTCGCTCTTTGGATTAAGTTCAGTTCTTCTATTTTCTAGTAAAACATACCCACAAGATTACTGATATTTCTGCTTTGACCCCATAAGTTTTATTATATACAAATTGAACCAAGGACTACCTCCCACAATCCAAAACTGGTGAAGGTAACGGCGACGAGACGTCATCTGAATCCGACTATACACGGATCTGCATATTATACATCCAGACAACGTATCGACAAGGAGAGAGAGCATGAGATTAAAGACATAAGGGTAAAATAGGAAACCATAAACTAAAATGCACTGGGAGACAAAGAGGATGCGTTGCTCGCCGGAATTGGAAAAAACGGCGCCGGGAAGTGGAAGAACATTCTCCGTGATGCCGAGTTCTCTGATCAGCTCATCAATCGCTCCAACATCGACCTCAAGGTGTCTTACTTCTTTCCCACATTAACCTCTTTAACCATAGAAAAGTAAGCTAGAGGCCAACTTGAGTGTTCAGTTTGTACTCAGTCTTGTCGGAAATTAAGGTTTAAGACGTGTTTTGGACAATCTTCCCTTGTTGTTAATGTCGTCTCTAATCAAATACATGGAATATGACATGAAATGGACCATATATAGCGTCGAAGCTGATCAATCTTGCTTGAATTTAAGCTTTGAGGTGGAAATAACAGTTTCTTTCTACTATGAACAAGATTATATGATTATATGTGTTGCATGCAATACTTTGTAGGATAAGTGGCGTAACTTGAGTGTTTCTCGTGGTACTCAATGCTCAAAGGACAAGGCAAGGCCTCTACTTTAGCGGACGCAAATGGTTCTGATGTTGGTTCCATTTTCAGCTTCATCGAGGTTAGATAAATTTCTTTGGCTTCATGTACATGAGGTCTACATGTAAGTTTCAGCATCTTGGTCAGGATAGATTACATCCTATGTAGGTTATTCTTTTAGAATCCATCTGCCTTATTTACTTTTATGTTCTCATGTATGAAACACTGATCCATTCTTTCGGGCAACAATATTTTAGGCACTTCTGAACATCTACACTATTTTGTCTAAGCTTCTGAATATAATACACTTTCTACCTTTTACATAATATTTACTAAACATTACTAATTTTTTTTTCAGTTTTTTTTTTTTTTTTTTTTTATAAATTGTAATAGAAACAAAAATATATTCATATAAAATAATAAAATATTTTCTTAACAACTGACTAGAAGTAACACCTGTCATTTTTGAATTGATAGTTCTACATAGTGCTATTATTAAGATATTTTTTTATTTTTCATTTTTCTCTTTTACTTAATTTCATTTTATTTATTTTATAAGATTTTTTAAATCACAATAAAAATTAAATATCCATAACACTAAAAATATATATTATGTTTTAAAGGGGGAATATCCATATGATTTTAGTTCTTATTAAGTATATATATATCTGTTTTAAGAGATTACAATATTTTTTCAAAACTATTATCTCAATGATATAAGAATTATTGGAAGGAATCAAAAATATTTGAAATAAATAAGTGAATCATATATTAGTCATCGTATCATCTGATTTTATAATTAAAATTTAAATTTTATAATTAGCTTTAAAATAAATAACTAATTCAAATATTGAAATTAAAATTATGATTGTAACACTTCAATTTATTTTTAAAATAACATGTTACAGATTAAACAAAACATTGAGAAAATATATTTACAATTATAAGACAAAGTGAAATATATGTAAATTATAATCTAATTTTATCTATTTAAAATATAAAACAGTTATAATTTAATTGGATGGATAAATGTAATCTAATATATAAAAAATAAGTTAATCGTTCATATTTTATACATAAAGTGTGTGTATATAAAATAAGATAATATCATATTATATTTATTTTCATATATGTACACTATAAAAGAAATATTAATAAACTATTATGATTTTTTATTTTTAAATATATATATATATATGTGTGCATAAACATGAAAAATTATTTACAATGGACTATCTAATCATATAATTTATTTGTAAATAATAATAAATTATTAATCAAGTCATAACTAAAATAAGACTTGTCACCATGAATAAAATAATAAGAACAATAAAAAAAATGAAAAATAATAAAACAAAATGAATGCTTGTTCTTTATGTTTTTTTCCGGATTTAATAAGAAATATTATTATTTTATAACTTTTTAAATTGAAAAAAATAAAAAAATATTGAAAAAAAAATTATTTCTTATAAATTAATATCAAATTTAAAGAACAAAGAAGACTTAATTATTCACACATTCTTTTCTTTGATAGACCTTAAAAGAATTAATTGTTTAAAAGGGAACAAAAGAGTGAAAAGTCGTAAATAATGAAAAGTTGGAGGGCAAATGGGGAAATAAAATGTTGAAAGTTGTTTTCGTTTTCAAACCTAAAAAAGGAAGACGGTGGAAGGTATATAAAGCAGAAACAGTTACAGTTTTCCTCTTCAACTCCACGGCGCAGATCCGAGGAGTTTCTGCTCTCTTTTGAACCTTTCTTCTCTCTCTCTCTAGATCTCTATTCTTCACTTTTCGCTAACATCAGGTTTGATTTAATCTCTCTCTCTGTACTTTGTGTGTTTTGGATTCTCGTTGTGGCTTTGATTCGTGTTTGTTTCATCCTACACAATGCTGATTCGTTAGAGATCTAGTTTTGTACAATGCAGATTAGGACAACTTGTTCTGTTTTGGTTTCATTTGATTCTTGCTTTCCCTTCGAGTTGCTGTCGGATCTCAGACAACGAGTTTGGTTATGATTCTTGAAATCTTTTTTTTTCTTACAATGTCGTTTTGGTTTGTGTTATGTATCTCCAGTCATGGCAGGAATGGCGTCAGAAGGAACACAATATGATCCTCGTCAGTTTGATTCTAAGATGAATGCAATGTATGCTCACTTACCCATTTGAATCACTGTATTGACCTAAGTAGCTAATCAAGAACTGAGCTCTATGATGTTTTTGCAGACTCGGTGAGGAAGGAGAGGAAACTTTTTACACCACTTATGATGAAGTATGTGATAGCTTTGATGCAATGGAACTCAGGTCTGATCTCCTGAGAGGCATCTATGCCTACGGTTAGTGAGACACAAACACATCTTCTATGTCTTTCTTTTAGTTCCTTCAAAGCTTAATGTCACTCTTAGGCGTTGGCACATTTATCCTGAACCAAAGAACCAAACCGTTTTGAACCAAAAGAGCCTAAACCGAATTTCATAAATATCCACACAGATCTTTGAAACCAAAAACAACCAAACTGGAACTGAACATAGAAATAGAACTGAATAGATACCCGAATTTTTAAAATATAGTTTATATACCTAAGAATATAAATTATATTATGTTTTAAATAATCAAATATCTTTAAAATATTATTTATAAACCGAACCATAACCAAATTAGACCCAAAATATTCTTGGTTATTAGCTGGTTCCTACCCAAACTGAGAACCAAAATAACTGAAACCAGACTAAATTTCATAAATACCCGAACAGATCCTATATCCTAGAACCAAAAAAACCGAAAAAACATTTTGGAAACCAAAATTCTCAGGCCTAGTCACTCTTACACATACTCATTGTGCTGTTGTGATATAGCTTGTCATGAAGTTCTGTAATCTAAGTGGTAAATCTAATTACAGGTTTTGAGAAGCCTTCTGCTATTCAGCAGAGAGGGATTATTCCATTCTGCAAGGGTCTTGATGTGATCCAGCAAGCTCAATCTGGAACCGGAAAGACTGCTACCTTCTGCTCTGGTGTATTACAGCAGCTTGACTACACTCTTGTTCAGTGCCAAGCTCTTGTTTTGGCTCCTACCAGAGAGCTCGCTCAGCAGATTGAAAAGGTTATGAGGGCTCTTGGTGATTACCTCGGAGTCAAGGTTCACGCCTGTGTTGGTGGAACAAGTGTGCGTGAGGATCAACGCATTCTTCAGTCTGGTGTCCATGTTGTTGTTGGAACACCTGGTCGTGTCTTTGACATGTTGCGTAGACAGTCACTCCGCGCTGATGCCATGAAGATGTTTGTTCTTGATGAAGCTGATGAGATGCTCTCTCGTGGTTTCAAGGATCAGATATACGACATCTTCCAGCTTCTTCCTTCCAAGGTTCAGGTAGGTGTCTTCTCCGCCACGATGCCACCTGAAGCTCTTGAGATCACAAGGAAGTTCATGAATAAACCCGTGAGAATCCTTGTCAAGCGTGACGAGCTGACTCTTGAAGGTATCAAGCAGTTTTACGTCAACGTTGACAAGGAAGAGTGGAAGCTAGAGACACTTTGTGATCTCTACGAGACACTAGCCATCACTCAGAGCGTCATCTTTGTGAACACAAGGCGTAAGGTTGATTGGCTTACCGACAAAATGAGAAGCCGTGACCACACTGTTTCAGCTACACATGGAGACATGGACCAGAACACAAGAGACATCATCATGCGTGAGTTCAGGTCTGGATCTTCACGTGTACTCATTACCACTGACCTCCTTGCACGTGGTATTGATGTTCAGCAAGTCTCTCTGGTCATTAACTTTGACCTCCCTACGCAACCTGAGAACTACCTTCACCGTATTGGAAGAAGTGGAAGGTTTGGGAGAAAGGGAGTGGCGATCAACTTCATGACAACGGATGATGAGAGGATGTTGTCTGATATTCAGAAGTTTTACAATGTGGTCGTTGAAGAGTTGCCTAACAATGTTGCTGATCTTCTCTGAGTCCTGTTGTGGCGGCATGGTAACTTCTTTCTTTCCTTTTCTACCGAGAAACTGCTCAACTTTACCATTTTCCCGCAGTTTTACTATGTTTTGTTTCCAGCTTATTTTAGGGGTTTTGGCAAAATGAGAAGAGAACTCATCTCATGACTTTTTTGTTTTGTTTTGTTTTGTTCGGCATTATGTTATAACTTTATTGTTAACTTGACTTGCAAGGTTTATCTATTTTTCTAAAGCAAAGTTTTGTTTAATTTTGCTTGTTGGAGTTTGGGTATATGTTTTGGCCAAGTAAATTAAAAAAAATATTTAACTCTCGAATTCATGAATGAAGAAGCACCGGCCATGTGTAAATTCAATGGACATGAGATGAGAAGATCTTACAAAATTTTCTTAGGAAGAATAAACTTACAGATACTGTACTAGGTACTTCAGTAATTAATCTATTAATAATGATTTTTCAAATATTAATCTCTACACATACACAAAGCATATCTTATCTAGAACAATGTACCATAACCATTGGATTAATAATAAAATGTTGAGGTTTTTAAATTCTAATTACTAGACAAAAATACTTGATCTCCCTTCTATATATTACATATGCTAAAAGTGTTATCACTTATAAGTTTACAAGAGACAAAAAGCAGAGAGCAACTCTCCTTTTCTTTCTTCATAAAAGCAGAGCCAGATTCTTGAGGTTATGTTGCAAGTGAAGATGTTCAGATCCAAGTCATGCAGAGAAGAGATCAGAAGCAGCAGTATGGCCTACAAGTACCATTGCTTAACTAATGGTGGAACACCAGAAGCAGAAGCAGCACCAAGCCCAACATACCAGCAGCTTCCAGTGATGCTGAGATCTTATAGCACGTCAACTTATAGTCCACACAAGAATCCAACAACAGTGAGGGACAATCCAAACAGTAAATCGAAGAGAAGCAATAGTAAGGCGAAGAAAGGGTTAAAGGAGGCAGAGTCTCAGAGGAAGAAAAGAGTAGCTGCTTACAACGTGTATGGTGTTGAAGGGAAAGTGAAGGGATCTATGAGAAAGAGCTTCAAATGGTTCAAGAAGACTTGTTCAAATGCTGCCTATGGTTTGTTGTGATCTGATAGAGAGATATTCATGAAGGGATAACATGCAACTCTCATGTCCTTTCAGGGCGCAACTTGCCATATGACATACACAACTCTCATGTTAAGACAAAACAGTACATTTATTGCTCATGTACATCAGTTGAATAATTTCTTCTCTTTTTTTCAACTATCTACCAGCAAAACTGATCATTTAGCCTCGAAACAATATGCTGAAACACGAGAGATGTGCTAACACTTCAAATCCCTTTGAGACGCGAGAGATTTTAACTTTGCAGAGTACCAAACGAGAGACATACACAACAGAGTAAAAAATAATCAAATGAGGACTAAAAATGTTAAAAGTCTATTGACTCCTTGATCTCACTCGACCTCTTTTGAGTTTGTATTCCTCTGGAATCACTTCTTCAGAGTTTTCTTTATCTTTTGTTATTTGAGGGTGCTTACAAGCAAAGTCTCCCTCAGTGTGAAACAAGGGGGGAGGGTCTAACAAAGATTTTCTGTCTTTAATTTACACTGGTCCCGGCCGGGGTTTACCATCATTCACTGGTCAGTAGTACCCAGCGACTAAAAGCGCAGACTCTCAATCCCTTTGAGATTGGACTCGTAGTTCTTCATGACTGAAGTGTTTCCCCTTGATGGAGATGATAGCTTGTTGTTCTCAGATGAGACGATAGGTGAGCTTCGACCACCATGGATCTTTGGGTTGGAGCTTGATCCAGCTTCAGTGATTTGAGGGTTTGATGGCACAGAATCAGTTCCAGGAACTGCAGCCTCGCGACTACTGGAGACAGCAGCACGTCTTGATGACCCAGTTGCACGGAGAAAGCTAGAGCTAGATAACTGTCACAAGCAAAACAACTCTGGTTACCATTTATATAACGAACAAGAATCAAATGACTCATGTCTACACAAAACATGATACGACAGATTTGTAGGAATAAAATAAAAATAAAATTTCAGCTGCCAAATTCTTGTGAATACAACCCGACTTTATTCATTCATTTATTCAAAACAGGAGCTGAAAAATGATACCTCTAACCTAGGGTAACTTTATGTACTCACCATTACATCTTTAGATATTGCAGGATCACTTGAAATTGGTGCTTTTTGTTTAGCTAAGTTGCCTGAGTTAAAAATTTGTCCAGAACTTCGTCTAGGGTTTCCTGGTGACCAGCCAGAAATTCTAGCTTCCTCGCCACCTGCAGTGGAATCAAAGAACATATCTAATAGTCATATTCCTGTAGAAACGAGGATCATAGTTAAATGCCTAACCACACAGAAGAAACTACTCAACAATCCAAGTAGATGGAACAACCTGATGGCCTCTCAGCACTAGTAATAGCAGGGGGAATGCCAGAGCTTGGTCCAACTCCAGGAACCTGTAAGAAAACTATATACGTCAGCAGAAATTAAGTAGAAAGATGGCCGAAAAAAGGAAGAAAAAAAACATGATTCTTACATTGGGACGGGGAGGAGTAGAAATCTGTGATTGCTGATACTTTAAGATAGTCCAATCAAATACATAATCAAACTGGAAACCTAATACATAAGCAGAGGATGACACAAACTTAATCAGCATGTTAGTTGGCTGGTTAAAGTTATATTTGATTCGCCATTCTAAAATTAACAGAAGTGATGAGGGCACCATACCTTCGCGAATAAACAGGTCACGGAAAAGCCGTTTCAGGTAGGCATAGTCTGGCTTGTCATCGAATCTCAGGGAACGGCAATAATGGAAGTAAGATGCAAATTCAGATGGATATCCTCGGCATAGAGACTAAAATCAGAAAAGAACACTCAATCAGTATTAGACCACAAGGTATCACCAACACAGGCCTTGGGTGATAACTTATACCTCAATAGATGTCGATACTTTCTTTTCACTAATTCTCTCATACTTTTGCTTCTTATTCCCAGCTTTCAGTCCTTGCCAAGGAAGACTGCATTTAATTGGGAAAGTAAGCCAAAGGCCGCCCTATCAGAAACCAATAGCGACATCCCAACAAGGAAGGTAAGAGAAGTACATACCTTCCTTTTAAGAAGTACATGAGAACAAATCCAAGTGACTCCAAATCATCTCTACGACTTTGTTCTGTGATAGAAACGATCACTACTATTCAGAATTACGTTTTTAAAATAGTTTGAAAGTTAGAAACTAAATGAACTGGTATACCAATGCCAAGGTGAGTGTTCATGCTGGCATATCTAGCAGTTCCAGTCAAGTTTTTGTTTTCCCTGTGAAACACAAGATATAAGGATTATAGTTGCTAAGCTGATACATCATATACTGCAATCATCGAAATTCGAAAGTGTTACTAATCCTAGCAATTCATCAAAATGATTTTCTCATGTAATAATCCAGCTTCCCAAAAACTGGGATAAACAGAGAAAGAGGCTATACAGCTACTAAAACGGGATCAGGACCTTGTTCCAATTGAAAGAACACCTACAAAATCTCTTGTTTGTCTCTAAACATTTATACACAGTAAACAAAAATGAAGCGACTGTTATACTCAAAAACAAGGAAAACTAGACCCATTTTCTAGATAGTAGACAGGGTCCAGTAAACAGATAAGGTGCATCCAGACAGTAGAAGAACCTCAAATCAGACAAACAGGCTAGTAGAAACTTAAAGTAAAATCTAGCACTCGCTCAAACCCACTACTCTTATATTCCAATATCGTGCGCACATAAATAACAAAAGCACATGCTCGACAGGGAAAGTCACGGGGCTGTGGCTAACCTATACGGAATATGCTGATGATTTGAGTCTCTATACTTCTTTGCCAGACCAAAGTCGATGATGTATACCTGTATTCAGCCAACACTTCGTTAAAACTTGACGAGAATAAAGAAAGCCTACAAACAACCCTTTTCAACAACTACCTGATTTGCACGCCTCCCAAGACCCATCAGAAAGTTGTCAGGCTTGATGTCCCTGTGTAGAAATGACCTCTGATGAACAAATTCAATGCGATTGATCTGACAAGGGTAAAAAATGTCTATTTAGGCAATATCCTCATTCAAAATGGTGAAACTATTTTCAGCCAATAGAAGGGATCTTTTCACTATTTTCAGCCAATAGAAGGGATCTTACCATTTGATCTGCAAGCATTAGTACAGTCTTTAGTGAGAGTTTCCTACTACAGAAATTGAATAGATCTTCAAGGCTAGGCCCCAACAAGTCTATCACAAGGACGTTATATTCCCCTTCAACACCATACCATTTAATGCTTGGAACGCCGGCTGAAATCAGGGAAAGGAAAGCAACCTCTCTTGAATTAAAAAAAAAAAAGAAGAAACCACTAACTGCAAATGTAAGAAACTAAAGAACTAGGTCCTCACTTCCTCCTTGTAATACTTTATATAATTTTGATTCATACAGCAACTGAGGATGCTTGGTTTTCACATTTTCCTGAAAGAAAAAAAAAGCATGCCATCAAAACATATACAGCAAACACAACAGTCACATGTGTAAAATTTCAGAACAACAAAGAAACATGAAAACAAAACGTGAGGATTTGATTGATAGCATACTTGGCAGTCGGAACCAACGCAAACAGGTAACAGAAAAAATCATATTTATAACATACAACCAACGTTCAGTACGGTAGCTGTCAGCCTTATAATTCTCCATCTTAAGGCCACACAACAGAACATCTCATAGTTTTCAACAGATTGGGCCCACCAGTTGCATGTAATGTTGTCGTGTGGTTTTAAGAGCTTATTCAGCATTAACTACACTATCTTCCCAAGAATCAATAAGGAGTACTACAAACTCTTAGTTCCTACAAAAAGCACTTAAGCAGTAACTGCCTTGTAATTGTGTTTTTTACTCATTTTCCATCTAAACACAGTATATACCTCTCATGTTTCTATAGTAATCGTTATTTTAACCTTTTTTTTTCTATAGTAATTCTTAGTGTTCAGTTTTTGCTTATATATTTCACATTGAATAGTTTTAGTTTTCAGTCATGCTATAAACTGAAGATTTGTAGTTAACATTCAAAGCTTTGAACTTCAACACCATTCAGAATTTGGAAGTTTCGATATTTTTAAACATGGTAAAAGAAGAATCTACAAAGCTAAGAAAGACCAAGCAATAACAATAAGAATTGACACACATGTGCCACCCAGGGCCGGTCCTCGACAAAACCGTATGAAACATTCGCCTATAACCCCCAAAAATTTTGAGAAAATTGCATAGATATAGATCCCCTAAATTTGTATTAAAAAAAATTATTGAATTTTTTTTACTAAATTACCTACAGCCGCCACCAAAAAAAAAATTAAATCTTTCAATCCTACTTTCCCAGAAAGCTCAATTCTTTAAATATCGAGTATATATGTCCACAAGTAAGTAGCACCAAACGTAATAAAAGCCCTAACATTCCGCAAAACAAAGTGGTTTTCTCTACTTGAATGATCGATCTAGTGAAAGGAATACTTACAAGTTTAATGGCAACTTCTTCATTAGTCTGTATATCAGTACCTACAAAAAAAACACCACCATACTCATTCACTATATCAAAACAGAGATCGATTCAAAAACAAGCAAGGGGGTATACCAAAATAGATCTCTCCGAATGATCCACTCCCGATCTTCCTCCCCAGCCGAAACTTGTTTCCCACTCGCGGCTCCATC
Organism: Sinapis alba; assembly: GCA_012274485.2. Taxonomy (NCBI): domain Eukaryota; kingdom Viridiplantae; phylum Streptophyta; class Magnoliopsida; order Brassicales; family Brassicaceae; genus Sinapis; species Sinapis alba. The sequence continues at coordinate 67,942 of MU106276.1, read as the reverse complement.
AAATCCAAACCCTAGAACTACTAGACACCACCAGAAGAGACTGGAGCAGAAGAGTAGTTGAGATATAGTTACAGAGGAAGCGAATCAAGCGGATTGAAGATAGGAGTAGCCGATTGACTTCCGGCGAAAGAGCGTCGTCCACATCTCTCTCTCTCTCTACCACGCGGCGAATATAAATCCCATAAAAGGGAAGGGAGGATAGACACAAGAAGAGATTTGGGTGATGAACCTTTAGACTAACTATTAATGATTTTTAATTATGGAGTTGTTGGATACTTTTAGTGGGCCGTACTACTGGTCCATTTCGGCCCATAATAGCCAACCACTCTCAGCTCATCACTGTAAAGTAAGAAACACGCAACAACTTGATCATTTTCATTACCTAATCATACGGTTGTCCATTCGGATGGATATGGGAACTGGTTCTAATTGGATATTCCAACTTTTTGGTATGCATTAGATTTTTTTTTTTTTTTAATAATTTTGGTCCTAGTTTGAATAGGTTTGATATACATTGATAGTATTGGTTTGGATTTGGTTTTCAATATTCGATTGTATCTGAAAATATTTGAAATACTTGAATTACTTGAAAAGTATTAAGTAATATTTTCCCTAATATATTTGAGTTAAAAATTGTAAATTTGGATTTCTATAAAACTATTATAACAAATATTTTAAATATATTCTGCATATCTTCGAGTGCTCTATAAGTTTGAATATCCATATAAAAAAGAGAAATTCCCTTGGATAGCCCCTTTTAGCTTGTTTGTCACAAAAATAGTTTTTAAGGAAGAAAATGACCAAATGTTTTTTTAGAAGCTAAAAAAATCATTTATATGCATTTATATCCCTAGGGTTAACTAATTTGCACTTTAGGGTTTAGAGTTAAGGGGTGGGTTTGGGGTTAGGGTTTCAAATTTCAAAAAAAAAAATTAAAAAAATCAAATTTCAAAAAAAAAAAAGTTTATTTTGGTCATTTTATTTTTTTAGTGCTATTTTTGTGATAAAAACTTAAAAAGGGTTATTTAAGAGAATTGCTCTATAAAAAAAGATAGATATCACTTTGAATATCCATATCGAATCAGATTCAATATCATTGAATTCATACCGCATCTTTTTTGCCCATGCCTATCTAATAATATAAATGTCATTAATAAAGCAACAATTATAAATTATGTTATGAAAATAGTAACTGTATATATGCAAAATAAAATGATTCTGAAGAGAGGAACATAAGAAAGTGTCCTAAGTAAGAGCCAGCTACTTAGGCTGATAAAATTAGGTTGATAAGCTACTTAGACACAAAGGAAGTGTCCTCAGTAACATCAGACACAAAGGAAGTAACCTAAGTAACATCAGCTACTTAGACACAGAGGAAATGTCCTCAGTAACATCAAACACAAACGAAGTATCCTCAGTAACATCAGCTACTTGGGCCCCTAAGTAAGATCAGCTTATGTTGATAAAAAACAATAACTGTATATATGCAAAACAAAATTAGTTTTTAGCTTTTCTGTGTCCTAAGTAAGTATCCACAAAACCTAAGTTTTGTACAGAAGAAACAAAGCATGTTAAAAAATGAGAACCCAACAATTAATAAAACATCAACTACTATACTCTTTACATCGATCTCACTCCTATCACCTCTCCACAAAAACAGCATCAGAGAGTTGAGACCTTGCCAGTAACCAAACCTATACATGCTACAATGATCTAGGTGACATTGCATCTTGAGCTGAACAATGAGAGAGATTTGACTGCTTCTTGCTCAGTTTCGACCTTAGATGTCTGATTTTCGCATCAACTCTAGCTGTGAACCCGATCTTTGTCTTCTCTCGTGCTTTTGTACGCTCTCTGGTCCACAATCTCGCATCCTCCAGATCTCTTTTGTAGTACTTGATCTCTTGGATGATATGATGATCCATTGGATTCAAGAATCTCTGGTAAGCTATGTGAGTAACGTAAGGAAGAACTGCAGTTACTGTGACCAACAATGTAGCCATCCAGTAGATAGGTGCTGGTGCAAGAATCTCATCAAGAATCCTGTAAACATTTCCAGAAAGGCTTGATGGCATCATCCCATAGAGTGCTACAAAGAGATACCAGAACCCAATGCTTCCCCAGATCAAAACGTGTTGGATCCAAGTGAAATGTGACATGGTTAGTGCGATTTGAACATTGACTGCCCATATTATGCAAGTGAACATGGTTGTGCCAACAGCATCCATGTCAGCTGTTTGGCCACCTGCTCTGAAAGCTTGAGAGTAAATGATTCCTATGTTGAGGAAGAATATGACAAGCGATGAGTAGACGCCATTGCACATCCATCCAAGTATTCTTGACCAATCAAAGAAGAGGTTCTTTGTGCCTTGTTGGTATAAAGCAGGGAACTACACAAGCACAAGAAAGAAAAGGTCATGAGCAGAGATTCAAAATAGCTTACTTCTTGAAGGATGGTTATTAAAGCTTACTTGTAAGCAGATCTCGGAGGAAACATCTTGTTCAAAGACTCCAAGAGCAATCACTGGCAATGAGGTAAGGACAACATTGAAAAGCAACAAGTAGTAGTCGTTGTATACTGATTGTCCGGAAAATCCGGTGAAAGCTTCAAAGTAGAAAAGAGTGAGACCAAATGCTATGTTCTTGTAGAAGAAATAGCATATCTGTATGTAGAACAAGAAAATGTTAGAAACAAAACTACATGCAAAAGGTAGTAATAAATGGCCACAAGAACTAGTTATTACCATTTGAGCTATCCTTTTGTAACACCAGTGTCCATGGACGACAAGTAATCGTTCCAAAAACCGGAACTGGGCAATCGAAAAGTCACTAGCCATAACAGCCTGCATGCCTTCAACGCCACTAATCCCTACACCAATGTCAGCTTCTTGAATCATACCAACATCATTTGCACCATCACCTATTGCCAATGTGGTTTTTCCAGTTCCCTCTTTAACCAATCTTGTTACCAAAGCCTTTTGCTTGGGAGACACACGACAGCAAATAACTGATGCACAATCAACTGCCAAAGCCAAGAACTGATACTTCATATCATCTTCCAATGTATAAGTAAGAGTTTTCCCGTCAATAATCAAAGCAAATGCAGCATGTGGATCCTTCTCTAGCTTCACCATTTGTACAGCTTTAGTGAGTTGATTCAAAATGTTCTCTTTCACAGCCTGACACATCAACATTAGATACACAGTTAGCTTCAAAAGTGTAGCTCATTGAATGTTTTAGCATTTGGCATCATCAGAACTCATGTTAACATACCCTTTTTGAATCCTGGGATCCTTCATCTTGATTTATTGATGTTATGCAGATCTGTCTCATGCCTTGCCGAAGTAAACTACATGCAAATCTGCAGTTCATAAAAGGTAAATTGTTAATAAAAAAAACACTGGATAAACGCAGATGACAGATAAATGAGAGATTCTAACCCAATGTTGATGGCTGTTTCCATTTTATCCCCAGTTAAAACCCATAACTTGAGCCCAGCTTGAGCAAGTTTATCTATACACTGAGGCACCTACATCCAAATGAAAGAAAGTTTAGATATGCAAGATTAAGACATGATCTTAGTGTTTCTGTTTAATAATACATACCCCTTTCTGGAGTTTGTCCTCCACAGCAGTAGCACCTATAAGGATAAGTTCTTTTTCAATCATATCTGCTCCTGTCTCAAGCAGCTCATCTCTGTCAGATCCTATTGAAGTTTTGGCCTTCTGAAACTCAGTGTTCCAGGCTGAATATTCATCCTCATCAAGCTTTCTGTAAGCAAGTGCAAGTGTACGTAGCCCAGCTTCTCCATATTCAGTTAAATGTTTAGTGGTTGGTCCCAAGTATGTCTTCCCGTTCTTAGCCAACCGTTCAAAGATGATGCTGCAAAATACAGGAAACAAAAAAAAACTTGATAAACGGTTAAGGGACAAAAACTAAATGTATATGTAACCTTCTTGATGACACATTGCTAACCTGTCAGCTCCTTTGCATAGTAGAAGAATCTGCCCATCCTCATCCCTTACAATTACTGACATTCTCTTTCTTTTGCTGGTGAAGTCCAACAAGTTCAAAACTTTATACTCCCTGTATTGTATATGCTACTTAGTAGAGAACTAAAGATTATAGTCAAAAGGATTAAACATGAAGCCTATCTTACTATACTCACCTTTCTACTATTTGCCCTGAAGAAGAGAACCTCTCACGGATAAACACACTTGACTGAGTTCTCTTACAGAACTCAAAACCAAACTCTCTAGCAGCAGCAAGAAAAGAAGCCTCATCAGGTGACTCTGCTTCATAAGTGTACTTGCCAGTCTCCTCGTCCAGCTCAGGAATAGCTGTGTGACAAATAGCTAATATGCGGAAGAACTGCAATACATCATTTGGTTGTGATTCTCTCAACCAGTTCCCATTCATGAGTCTGTTATCCTCAAAACCAAATCCCTTTATAGGAGCTCTAGGGTTGTTATAGTTACCAACATCTCCACCACTTTCCACTTCAATCTCATGCGTGCGGCTACTGTCCCAAGTGCCATACACTTTGGTCTGAGACTGAGGAGTACTTGCTATCTCTCCATGCTCCTCAAGATCCACAGCCATCTGCTTTGCAGCAGCGAGTTCTACTTCACTAGAACGCACACCATAGGAAGTACCAGCAATGGAACATTTCAAGAAATCCATCTGGTTACATGTCAACGTCCCTGTCTTGTCAGAGAGGATGGTATGAACCTGACCAAGCTCTTCGTTGAGATTCGATGTCCGGGCTTGTGCAGGGACGCCACTCTCATCATCATACATACGCAAGTCTTGGTTGATGAAACTTGCTTGCCAGACTTTGACAACTTCAATGGAGACATAAAGAGAGATCGGTATCAAGTATCCGTAAAGCAATAGAGCAGTGATGAGATGGACCACTCCAGCGTAGACAGGACTTATAGGGTTTGTTAAATCCTCAGGTGCATCTGGTCTTAAGTACCACATCTTTGGCATGTGGAACTCTGTCTCCCAAGCAAAACCTGATGAGCTGATGCAAGAGATTAAAATAAGTAAGACAAGAAGTGTGTAGATGATGTAATCCATTGTCCTTTCGATTCTACTTCTCTTGGAAGGTGACTTTGTTGAGTTCTGCATGACTTTAGTGTCATGTCCTGTGAACACAACCACTCCATAGACATAAGTTGTGTTCCTTAGCTTTGAGTCTCTTAACAGAATCTGACTTGGATCCAGAGGAAACGTTTGACGCTGATACTCTAGATTACCAACGAATGTGTAAAGACTCGGGTTAGGATCTTCACATCTTATTATCCCCATGAAGTTCTTGAAAGACTCATCATCATCTAATGTCAACGAAGCTTCCAAAGATCTCTTCACTTTCAAGTTTGTCTCACCATCCAAGTTCATAGTCTCAACGTAACAAATCCCATCCTCATAACTCGACGACAAGAGAAGCAAATCAGCAGGGAAGAACTCATCTTTCTCCACTCTCACCACATCACCAACGCTAACCTTCTTCCACTTCCTCTGACGAAACACACCGTCACTCTTATGCACACACGTCTTCCTCGCGTTGATCTTCACGTCCTGCATGAACCTACGCCAATCCTCTAGAGCCTCTTTCATCATACTAAGCCCAACAACGAACACCAAAGGAGCAATCATGCTCCATTTGTTGAACGGAGAGAGAGGAAACACGGAGAGGATTGCAGCTACCAAGAAGTAGAGATTCGCAGCGCGGTGGAACTGTTCGTACAAGGACTTGGGAAAGAATGTTATGAGGTTGTATCTAGTGGTGGAGACGTAGTTAGAACGGTATCTCAAAGGCTTCTTCTTGTGCATATGAGGCTGGTTACAGAACACTGTCCTGCTAAATCCTGGACCTTGGATTGAATGTGGAGTGTCTTCTTCACCTTCAAGTGTAGTTGGTCTAAGACATCCAAATGTATAAAGATGGCTTAGTCTCAGCTTTGATCTTATTCTACCTCCAGCCATTATTCCTCAAGTATATATATTTTTTAATACTCTTGAGAACAAGAAGCTAATGATGTTTCAGCACTCTAGTTCCTTAGAGATTAGTGTGAAATAAACCTGTACAAATATGAAACCAAACCCATTAAAAGATTTTACCAAAAGTTTTGATCTTTGTGAAAAATAATTGAAAAGGACTGAAACTACTACACAAGCACCAAAGATTTTTTTTTAAAAAGCTATAAACGGAAGTAGCTCGAATTTCGGAGACTCGACATATATATTTTTAATGAAAATATTTATAAAAACCTGAGGAAAACAAATGCAAAGAATCTATGAAAATTTACACAAAACCCAGAGGAGAAAAGAAAAATTACCAAAACAACAGTTCTTATTACAAACACATTTGTCTGAGAAGTACAACAAACGGAAGAGAAAACAAAACAAGAAAATATAAAGTGTTTGAAATCTCTCAATTTGATTCTTAAATTCAGATAGATAAACCATTAAAGCAGGAGGTGATGAACAACACGCAAAAACAATTGACAGCTGTAAAAAAATAGATAAGATCCATAAACCGGATGACAAGTCAAGCACAATGGAAAACCCAGAACAAGAGATTTGCAGGAGAAGTAGAGAATCAAAGAGACAAACCAAGATAAACCCATTTGGGTAAGAAACTTTGATTATTCGCCTAGAATTTGTCGGCAATGGTAGATCAAGAAGCATGAGCATATATATAAAAAAAATGCAGCTTTTTTCTCTCTCTCTTTCTATCGGCTGTCTTTTTCTTCTCTTTGTTTTTTTCAGGAGACTTATAGAAAGCAAAAACAAAAATCAGAGAAAGGGTTTTAGAGAGAGAGATTTTATGTCTGAAAATTCCACTCGGTTTTGGTTTTTTTTTTTTTTTTCTATCGAAAGACTGCAAATCTGAAGCAGTGCAGGTACTTTCGGGTCTGCTTCTTCTTCCTTGCTACGTCTTCTCTCTTCAACTATAATCTAATTAACTTTAATTTACATATATTTTAAACATTTTAAAATTTAATAAAATAGTCTAATTGGTAGATACGTTACTATCATTAATACATATGCAATTACCCAAAAAATAGTATAGTAGTAAGTTCTTTTTTTTAAAAAAAAGAGAGTTATGGATGTTAAATAAAATAGTGAATACAAAATCTGGGGAAAGATATAAAGGTATTTATGAACCAACTGTGATTTATTATTTTTAAATAAAGCGCGTTTAAATGAGTTTTATGATTTTAAATATTTTTTTATTAATTTGTATTTAGAAGGCGTGATTGGTGAAGTTGTTAATTTTCTTTAAAAAATAAAAGTGTATTACTATATCATGATTTTTTTAAAAGATCAGATATTAAATAATGACTAAAAAATAAAGTAAAATTCTAATTTTACACATTATAAATCACACAAAATTAAAGATATTTAAAAGATTAGTTTTGTAAAAAATAAAATACTTATTCAAAATTAAGCCTTTTAATAACAAGTTTGATATGAAAGAAATATGTTTTTTTTTTTATAAATACTGTAGTAAATACCACTTTCCTACTGAAAAATACGATATAAAAATACTTATTTTGTCCCGACAAAAAAAAGGTATATGTTGTAGGTCTATGATTTGATGAAAGGAAAGGGATCTGGGTTCAGAAAATCAGGAGAGAGAGAGAGATGGTGGTGACGTTGTCACACACAACCTTTTTCTCTTCTGCGACGAAACCAAACTTTCAGGTAGAGTCGTTGAACCAATCCGGTCCATATTATTTTCCTCTTTAAAATCAGATCTTGCCATAAAACATATGTAAATTTGTTTTAATTCATAGAAAAATATCTTAATGTTACTAAAATCTTAAATCTGGTTTATTACTTACATATAAAAGTATGAACATATAATAAGGTGTTATCCTATAGTATTATATTATATATTAAAACTAACTAGAAATTTTATTACTTAATATAAAATATATTTTTTAAAAATATGATTTATTATTTTAACAATTTTTAATTTACAAACTATCAAATAGAAAGAGAAAAACATTCATAATCAGTGGTTCATTTAGAATCACAAATCAATATATATCTATGGATCATTTGGTTTATTTAAAACGATAAAAATGATAAAGTCTCTAATAGAAAAACACATGTATGATTAAAAATTTACAACTTGGTTTTTAGAAGCAGAAAGTTAGAGAACTGCAAATCTGGAAGAAGTTGAGGAAGAACTGGATTTAGTACCACGAACAAAATGAAGACACAACCCTCCTATGATACCCCAAATTCATACTTGTTTAATTGATGCCTTTTGGATAATCATGGTCAATCTAGTAGCATAGGGTGAAGTTATAAGGACCTCTCAGGTGTTGAGCTTTTTTGGACTACGCAGCTGCCACATGAAACTTTCGACCCTCCACACTGAAGTGAAAGGCCTTTTGTGAGCAGTGAGGTGCATGTAAGAGAGACAACTCCTATCCATTTTAATGGAAACATATTGTCAAGACTTGGTGTAGATGATTGATAGTCCAGAAGACTGGCCAACCTTTTCTATGGAGCTTGATTCATTCAGCATTTTATGGCTGAGATTTGAATCTTTTACTTTCGTCCACATACTTAGATCTCACAATGGGCGAGCATATTTTTAGTGAAGGAAGCCAAAAAGCAAGGTGGTATAATTTTACATACAAGCGAGAAAATAGAAAATATTAGATGGAGTCTTTCCTCAGAATATTATTACCGTCAATTAAAATTTGGTTTGAAAAATGGGTCGTTGAAAAAAAAACATTTTTGTACATTTAGAGATATGTGAGGTAACTTAATTTGGTTGCATTCATATTATCATGAAATGTACAAAATTATTGAAGGAAAACGTAACTCTTTCAAAAACATGTAATCTACCAAGTTTGAATATGAATGCTAACACAAAAATAATACTAACACAAACCATCAACATGTCTAAATGGAAAATATATTAGCAAGGATCAAGATATCTTGACTTTGACCAAAAAAAGGATCAAGATATTTTGGAATAGCAAAACAAAAACTATGTGGAGTGAATCGGATAAGAACTGGAATACATCATACATGATGCATTCTTATAGTGTATATTATCTTTACTACTTGCAAGGGGGAAAAAGACGTGATGGGAAAAAACAAAATTTGTAAATTTATTTTATTTTACATGAATTTAATAACAATGTAGGTATACATTCTTCTAACCAACCAGATATTTATATCTTTGTTTCTTCTCACAGATACACATAGAGATCGAAATTGTGCAATGACAAGTTTCATATTCATAGATTTATGTATATTTGCCCCCCTTACGTGTATTTTATTTCGATTATATAAATATATGTAGGTGTATTTTAGATAGAGACGTTATAGTGGTTGGTGTTGAATATCAATAAAGCATATATGTGGACAAAATGAGTGAGTAAATTGTTAAAAAGACAGTAACATTAACTGAATAGTTAAATCCTCGTTACCATGCTAACTAGTAAATAGTTAAAAGGTAGAAAAAAATATTCAATTTAAAAAAATAAGTGTTGTTTTAGAGTTTTAATGCAAAATTCATTAATAAAATTTTTCATTTTATTTTTCTATTGGTTGAAATATGATTAGGTGTATAAGTAATTGTGTTTTTATTTTAAAAATATACAAAATCATATGTTTTCTTAATATGTGTATAAATGTAGAACAACAAGTAATATAAAACGGATGGAGTATTATTTTTTGTTTTATCAAATGATAATTACTTAATTAATTACTATTTTTATTCTATGTAGTAGCACAAAGAAAATCAAAGATTTATCACTTCATATTATATTCTTTGAAACTTCTAAATCTTTGTTGTGTGCTATTGTTTTCATTTGTATAATGTCAACGTGAAATATTTTAAGTTTTTTTTTTCCAGAAAAGCTTTCAAGTTTACTTTGGTTCGAAGGATAGTCACATACTCACATGGAACCGGTCCACGTCCATGATTCTTTTGACCTTTTTCGAGTATTGTGTACTTTCTTTATCCCCTGCACACGGTATTGACCACTTTTTACTATTTTCACTCACTCTTATAGTCTTATGGACCATTTGTTTCCTTTTATTACTGTTGGGTCCCATCTTAGAAAATAATTTCATAAATCAACTAAAAAACAGACAAGAATCGTTAAAAAAAACAAATCATGTGGCGATAATAATTAGGATATAATTAACCTCAAGTTTCTTAACCGGATTTTTAACTCATAATTTAATATTTTATTTATTTTATTTATTTTATATTTTTCGGCTAAAAAATGGTTCGTATATCTTTCATTTAAAAGACGGTTCTTAGTTTTTTAGTTAAAAACTAAAAAAACTAAAAATCATTTTTTATTTGAAGTTAAAAACCCAAGTTTCTTGATGATCTAATTAGATTGAAACCAAAACTTACTCTGAATTTGTGGAAAAAATGGCACATGACTTGGACTAGCCGCTGCGATGTCGTGGTCGAACGACCTTAATATTTGATTAGTTCACCCAACAGTTGATCGTGTCCGTTGGTTTGATTGACTTTTCAACTAGAATCGTTGACGGTCATTTTAAATCTGACGGCTAATAATCGAAACGTGGAAGGAGGGGGGAGTAGGACCCACAAAGAGGAGTCCCACAACGTAATTAAAACCGGTCAATTTGATTTTTGAACATTAAATCAAAAACGTGGTGGTCCATTTTAACGTGCTGCCCAACACGGCTTAGAGAAAAGCACATATCAATGCGCCAATAAGGTCCGAAATTATTATTTATTTTATTATAAAGTTAAATTGAATTATTGTTAGTATTACGATTTGAAAATATTTTAAAATTTTCATATGGGCGTGTAGGGTTTTAATGCGACAAAATATTAAGGGGGTGAACGATATAGTAATCAATTTTCAAAGACTTTATATGGTGTTTATGGTTTTAAAACTCGCAATTCCAATATTTAATGAACAAAAAAAATGTTTTTAAATTTGAATATCCAACAGGAAGAACACACAGGTGTCGTATGCTGTTACGTAGAATATTCATGTCCCAATAGGGCATAAGAAATCTAGTAATCATATTAATTATGTGGCCCCGCCGTATTCGGTGACATGTTCTAGAGTAGAAGCAATTATGTAAAACTGTAAAAGAAATATATATATAACTTTTTTAATAGAAAAATTTCTTTAGATAACAAAAATAGTTCTAAATAATCAAAATAGTTTTTTTTAGCTAAATTTTTTATTAATATGTATTTATACTCCTAAGGTTAACTAATTTAGACTTTAGGATTTAGAGTAAAGGGATGGGTTTGGGGAGAGAGTTTCAAACTTTAAGAAAAAATGAAAAATTGAAAATTTCAAAAAAAAAAAATGCTATTTTGGTCATTTTTTTTTTCAAGTGCTATTTTTGTGACAAAAACTACTTAAGAAAAGACAATTTAAGAGAATTGTTTTTTTTAATACTAGCAAGTACGTAAAACGGTTGACCACCAAACCGGTGAAACCCACACAGTTCTTCCTGAACCAGGACTTAACCGAGTTCAATTAGAGATCACATATTAACATTTGGTTGGGACATTTTGCAAGGAGTGACTAATGAAACTGAATGCAGATTAAACGAGTTCGAAATGCAGATCCCATACATATGATTCTTACGTATGAGATCATGACTTCCATGGATAACCAAATCCAGAAAAAGACACACTTCGTTATAGTGTTATCTTATATCATAAAGCAACCTTATAAAGTTACCCAACTCTTACAGAAACTGTATCTTATCTCACACTTCTCCTCTCCCTTGCTATGTTATCGACCCTACATTGCATTGTTCTTGATTACGTTTCAACTTAAAAAGCTTTTGTCCATAAGATAAATACCATAAGAGACATAATGTTCTCTCTTGGACGCCTTCCCCGGACATGAGAAACATAAGGAAACTCAATTTCAGAACCAGCAAGGGACACCACCCTAGTCATCACTGACTTGTCATTCTGCTGTCTTTCATCTGTTTCTGAAAGTTCTTCTTCGTCTCGGTTTCCTAAACCCTTTTTGCAGCTCTTTCTTCACTTGAACATTAATAGTGGTTGACACTGAGAGAAGCATTTGAATGTTCATTGACATGGTGCATCTTTCAGGTTAGTAGCTCTTACATTATCCTTGCTAACGACATCAGTAACATCATTAGACTGTCTTCAGCTAAATCTTGTCCTTAACAGTCGTCTCACGTCCACACGTCGCCCTGAATGTTTCTTGCAGGGATTTAATAGGCAAATTATCCAAGCAGCCACCACCTCTAACTAAAGAAAAAATCAGGTTGTTAAGCAGCAGCAGGCAATGCAGCTTCTTTTGGACTAGCTGCTGCGTTTGAGCATGGTTCAACCATATTGGATTGATCCACATTGCTTCCATTCTGAACATTTGATGAGAAATGAATGGGTTGTTATCATTAGAACACTGGATGTTGGCATCTGGAGGAGTAGAAGGCATGTGAGATCCATGTAATAAAGGCAAGCCTCTCATCTACTTTTGGTAACACTCCCTGTTATACTGTAAAATAAAACTCAAAGTTGGATCAAAATCTAAGGAGTTAGGCCATCTAGTATCTGAAATGGTTCTTATGAAATTACAAACATTGAAACATTTAGAATCAGAAATAAGATATAGTAGCTGTTTTAATAATACTTGAGAACTTTCTTGTAGTTTTGGGACAACCGAGAAGGTAACCCTTGCGCAAGAAGGTAGCCTACAGTTTGACAAGAATCAGTATGTGATCGGTTGCAGGCAGTAGTCTCACATCTCCTGCAACCTAACCATTTCCATAAGATATGATTTGTTTTCCCTGTTCTAACTAGGAAGACGCTTACATAAGCTACAAATGAAATTTAAGGAATCTATATATCAAACAAGAAGATCAACTATAAGCAAATCGAACTCAACACATAGAGACTGAACTCCAAAACAGAAAGAAAAAAAAGCAAAGTAAATTGATAAAATGTGCTCAACAAGTGAGACCGGATCTACAGAAAAGGATGCTGCAGAGAGACTTTCAGAATCTCTAGTCCAAATATATTACTATTTGCATCCCCTTAGGTTCACCAATTCTATGTACAATTTGAATGAAATGAACCCATTGAGTAGGTAGGTGGGTATTTCTGGTAGTCCCATTTTTTTTTATTTTTTTTTTGAGAGTAGTCAATATTTAATTACTGTCTTCAAAATTTTCTGTCTTTTACAAACTAAAAAGTTCCTAAACCAATAATAATACACTGAACAAACACTTTTTGCTAGCTTATGTCCTTGATCCTTCGGAGCTCATTGTGGACATGTTTCTCTTGCAACAATGGCATGTTTGCTGCTTCATGTTTCAATATAATTTGAATGCATGAGTAGCTCTGCATAAATGGAAACTTGAAAAGACTAAACACAAACCCATGAGGAGGTGAAACCAATAGCATCAACGATAACTAACATATCTTTACTAGGTCAAAAGAGACTTACTCCATATACCTATCATTGAATGTGTTTTGAATGAGGAAGAGTAAATCAAATGCTATGACAACCAAGTCACCATCAATGTGATTTAACTCAACCTACACAGTTATTAACCTAATAAGTGGATCTTAGACTGAAATCTAAACGTGGAATTGAAACGGAATGTGCTATTTTTGGAAAATAAGTTTAGTAGGAAAGCTTAAAGTAGTTGAGATAGAAGTGCTTGTTTCTTTTTTGAAGACAAGACAGAGAATCAAATGATAAAAAGACAACATATGTGTGACTGTGAACAATGTAAGGAGCTTCCGAACTCCCAAGAACTTGGGCATGGATAGTTCAGAGAGACTATTAAACTCCACTTTTAATATAAGCATTGTCCATGGATCCTCTTACACCATTCAAATCTGGTGTAAGGATTAGAGTTGAGATGGAAATGCTTGTTTATTTTTAAAGACAAGACAGATAATCAAATGATAAAAGGACAACATGTGTGACTGTGAACAATGTAAGGAGCTTCCGAACTCCCAAGAACTTGGACATAGAGAGTTCAGAGAGACTATTAAACTCCAGTTTCAATGTAAGCATTGTCCCTGGATCCTCTAACACCATCAAATCTAGGTGTAGGGATTAGACTAGAGATTGATCAATGCTAAGAGACTAGGCAACATAAAAAGACCATCAACTACTACTAGTAGTGTAATGTATATCAAGTAAGAACAAGCTACATCATATAATATCATCAGTAGGTAACCTAATATAGAATGAAAAGAAAAACATTTATCAACAAAAGAGAAGAAAACAAGTACTAGTAAACAAGCAAAACAATATATCAACTGTGAAATAGATGAACAAGGACTCGAACTTTATCAGAACCACATAACACCATAATAAAGGGTTGAGATAAGGTTGCAACTTGCAAAATGAAAGGTAGGTATGGGACTTTGGACACCTTGCAGAAAGAGATAGAATTAATAATAGTCTTATCCGAGTTTGGAGACACTCTTTCTCTTCTAGAGGGTTATATTGAATTGTTGGGAAGATTACTACTAGTAACGTGAGGAGGAAGAAACCTTATCTTTGCAGTTGCAGACATGGCTGGTACTTCTCTACCTTCATCTCTCCTCAGTCAAGAACCATCTTTACTAACTCTTGTCAGTTGTCTATGAAGCAGAGGAAGATAATCATGATGGCGAAAAGAACGCTATTTTTGTAACGGATGGACAGTGATTTGGGTCAGGTGTTTGAGTGTTTACAGGCTTTCAAAGAATCATCATACATCTTCCAATGTCCCTTACACAATTATAAGAATAGGCAAGCTGGAGAACAGTCCTGGAGAGAATCTAGGATTCAACTTTAGCGTGGTAATGTCATCTTATAACTGATCAGACAAAACAAATGTTTGACTTCACCGCTTGGTTTCTAACAACATATTTATGAATCAAACTAGGCAGGTTGCTGCAACATATTTAGATAACATTTTCTTCTATTTCTAGATAACAAGTTTATTGATGCTGCTTCCTATGCAAAAAGGCATTCTTACTAATGAGGCTTTTGATTATGTCAGGTTTCAAATGGAGCAGAGGCTGTACCTGACTGGGAAGGACATTTAATGAAAGTGATGCAGAGATAAGAGTGAAAAGAAGTAAAGCTTTGAAGTTGAGATGATTATTGTCTATGAACATATTTATGTTGATGGAGAGAAGAAACTCCTGCATAATTGATATGTGTCTCTCAGTACATTTTTTTCCTCTTATTTTACTAATCATATTATTTGTTTTTCTTTTCTGTAAGAAGAAAGTACCATGAGTATTATAGCAGACATGAGATCTTTAACAAAGCATGGGGACCCTGCTATTTACATCCCTACAATGTTGTAGTTTTATAAGATATCCACAAGAAAGTTGATTGGAAATGAGATGGTGTGAGCCAAGAAAATTGAATATTACAAAAAGGTGCAATATCAATACATGAAGTGAACCAAAAGGTTGTCTGGATTCTCTTGTCCAAAAAAAAACAAATAAATATATATATATAAAAGGATGGGAAAAAGAAGCTTTGTGTTGTAAAACAACTTGGAGGAATAATGTGACCTAACTAAAGCTACAACTACAAGTCTCTGTTGTCTTTTGGACTTTAAGGATCATGCAAGCACAAAGGCAACAGTGATCATTATGTTTTATTCTCTTTTATTGCTTTCTTTTGTTAGACCACATTATAGTACACTTCAATTTTTTTTTCTTGGTTCCATACTTTATTTTAGCTAAAATTAAGGTCAGTATGAACATTTCTAATCTTTTAGTTGCTGCAACAACAATAAAGGTCTACAAGTCAAATCCAGAACAAAAGAAAGCACATGCTCTACACATCATCAGTCTGATTAATAAAGACAAACTTCCTTTTATTCTCAGAATTAAAGACATGAACTCTTTTCAACAGAAGTGAAGTTGTTAAAGACCCTCAAGCAATACACAAATATTAATGTCTTTTTTTGTTCAACAACAACAAGTCATTCCTTAAATCCACACTCAAATTAGCACTGAATCTACAGAACATTATCCGGATCTAAACCTCTTTTGGTTGTTGGCCTTCCCATCAGATTTCAAGGTCCCAGTGGATTCCCCTTCTGATGAAGCATCAACCGATCTTGCAAAAGAATGAGAGAGATCACCATAAAGACTTGCCACAGTTCTGATATTGTTATTGAGCTCTCTTATCAAACCAACATTTCGACCCAAGTGATCTACTTGTTTGGACTCATGGTTCTGATTGATCTCGTTGATCAAAAGCTGGTTTTGATCCAAAATGTACTGAACCTGAACAAATCTCTTCTGGAAATTCTGCAACACTTTGCCATCCATCTGGTATCTCTCTCCATATCCAGAGAACACATCTCCTTCCATTCTTGATTCCATTAAGCTCAAATCTTGACTGATCTTGTTCCTGAGATTAACAATATCAAAAGAGGGCTTAGTTAAAATCTACATGCAAGACAAATCACATTTAACAAGAGTGTTTAGTTCTGCTTCTCCCGTTGACATATTCTATAAGCTCTTGATCTCACATAAGATCCCAACTTTTCCATTAGCACAAAGCAAAAATAAAAATTATATTCTTAGACAAAATACCAAGCAATGTTTTTTTGTGAAAAGAGATCTATATATGTATATAGATAAAAGAGAAGAATTAATAGCTGTTCTATAAGTAGCCTAGAGACAGAGAGATGATCTCATGAAAAGTAAAAACAATTTCCATAAGATTCATAGCAATATGTAAAGTCTATAAAATTTAAGACACTTAAACCAAAAGATTCATATCTAAGAAGAGAAGAAAAATGGATCTTTTGATTTCATTACCTCTAAAAGCAGAAAAGACTAAGCTCTGGGAACAGATAATAGCAGAGAGAGGAAATCAAGACAATATTTTCTTGGAAACAGAACCAAAGAATCTTATTTCTCGAGAAAATTATATGACAATTATTGGATGCTGGGAAAGCGAATCTACTTGTCGTCTCTAGACAAACAGTCTGAGACAGAGAGATTTAAGAGGAATATATAAATAAATGTTCTTACGATTTCTTTCCATTAACCTTTTAAAAATAGAGAAATTTACAACCTAGGACACTTTATGTCTTCTTATTAACAACCAGAGACACTTTATGCTCCCTAGACACTTTACTCAACCAAACCAGCTCAACACTAACTAATCGGAGACAATTCATGTCCAGAATTAAAAATACTATTTAGTAAACTAACTAGAGTTTAAGCGGGAATAAACCTTGTCCACACATTTTTTTTTAGATCCAACGGAGCACAATGCACCAGGACATATTTGACAAGACAGATATCTACCTTAATTCTACACCATTAGATTAACTTTTTTGATTCCTTAAACAACGGTCTTGATCTTTACTTCCAGATACCCACCATCTCATCTCTTCCTTCTGCTTCTCCGCCATCGTTATCCATCAAACACAGTAGTTTGCCGGAAAATTTACATGGTTAAATTTGTTAATTTAATTGTCATTATTTATTGTCCCAGTAGCTAACTAAAATCATTCTATGGACTTCTATTTTATGCAGGATTCCATGGTAGACCACTGCATGGTAATCGCTGGTGAATTGACCTATGTTGACTCTCGTTGAGTTTTCGACATCGACAAGTTAAAAATGTCATGTATAGTACATGTGTGTTCAGGCTTACTCTTGATAGATCTTTAAAACAGAGTTGAAAAGGAGTTCTTCAATGGCCTTGCGTCGGCACCTCCGGTTGTCTTGAGTTACTGGCTTCCTAATACTAAAGAGCTAGCGACGGGATTAACTACCCCACTGGTTAAACACGTACTCGCATTGTTGTACAAATATTTTGTGATGTACATGCTTGCACATTGTCATTCAGCAAAACAAAATTCACAGGGTGTGCATAATCTTTAAGTGCACCATTGTACGTATACATCAGTTAATGTAATCCGACTAAAACACGTACACCTCAGTGTACCAATAATTTGTGATTTCCACGATTTTACACTGCCATTTATCAAAATGTGTATACACCTCATGTGTACATGAGCCTCATGTGTACACGAACGATGTGGTCACGAATCACGCACCTCATGTGTACACAAACGGCTGCAAATAATTACGAATCACGAATTTTGGTGTTTGTGAGAAACACTTTCGTGTACACCACAATACATGTACACACATCATGTGTACACCCATGATGTGAACATTTCGTGTACACGACAACGAGCTGGTCTATGGTCATTCAGCCACCTGATCCGTGTTTCATGTACGGACACACCATTTGTGTCACGAATCAAGAATTTCGGTGTTTGTGAGAAACACTCTTTGTGTACACCACAATACATGTACTCACATCATGCATACATCCATGATGTGCACATTTCGTGTACACGACAACGAGATGGTCCATGGTCATTCAACCACCTGATCCGTGTTTCATGTACGAACACACCATCTGTGTCACGAATCAAGAATTCTGGTGTTTGTGAGAAACACACTTTGTGTACACCACACTACATATACACACCTCATGCGTACACCCATGATGTGCACATTTCGTGTACACGACAACGAGCTTTGTACATGGTCTTCCGGCCACCTGATCTGTGTTTTTTGTACGTACACACCATATGTGTCACGAATCACGAATTTTGGTGTTTGTTAGAAACACTTATCGTGTACCCAGCCAAAACATGTACCCACCTCATGCGTACACCCAGGATGTGCACATTTCGTGTACATGACAACGAGCTTGTACACTTGTGTAATGTTTTGTTACCGCAGAAATTCGATGCTATTTATTTTCACAGGGTGTACATACACTATAAGTGTTCACAACCAAATGTATGTTCACACCTCACTAACCCATGCTGACAACACATCTGATTCGTTACACACATGCAAAAACATCACTACATGCTGCAAACATAAGTCACAACTCACTCATGCGTATTTCGTGTACAACATCAGTTATATTAACTCAAGCAACACAATCACTCAAGCAAAGCAGTTATGTCCACTAAACACGCCATTAGCCGTACACACATGTTTTCGCAACAACGTATTACAAAAATATCCCCCCCCGACACACATCCAAAAACCGGTACCTTGAAAAGGCCACCAAAACCCGAAGCTAAAACCCGAGACATTTCCACCGTCCTCTTGAGCACCTCTTTCACTACAAGTAGGTAGTCAATATTGGCGTACATATTAACCCTACGGCTTGGGAACCTATCCGTCGTGAAAATCCTCTCCTGGAGCCGATCGTCTCTACCACTTCCCGGTGTCGCTGCCTCTGGATCTGTGGCTATCTCTTTCCCCCTCTGACTCCTCTTGGGTGTCTCCTCCGATGGTCATATCTCGTCATTTCGAGATTTCGCCCCGGGGACCACCGGCTCTGTAAAAAAAAAAAAAAAAAAATCAATCGACGCAAACCCTACCTCCTTGGCATCATCGTCGTCGTTATCACCTTGGTAGTCCGTTTCCCTCTTCTCCGTCAAGACGCCGGTCACACTCCTCCGTCTCTTTGTGTTACCCGGAAGCGTGAAAAATAAACGGTTAGGCAAAGACACAGATATAAAATATCTTTGTTTATGTGGGTTTTCCCTATCCAATCCAGTTAATACCACGCATCGGGTCCACCGCTGCCAATTTACTTTTTGTAATTTTTAAAATTCAAATAGAAACTAAAAAAGTCTAACTAAATCATTCAAGTTATCATGGCTAGTCGGACAATTACGCTTTTGCAGGGGCAATTTAAGACTTTTCACTTGTGAAAGTACCCAAGTAGCGGAAAGTGTCTTATTCTGTTATTTAATCTCATAAAGTGTCTAAACATGTAAATCACTCTTAAAAATACTACTAGTATATGATTTTTTTCTTGTTTTGGGATGTACTTGTTATGTATAATCTAATATATTATAAGAGTACATTATTTAGTTTGATGTGGAATGGTACAAAATAATAATAATGCATTTTATAACTATTTAGACAATTCATTAAAGATATTTTAAGAAAACTATTTTGCATCAATATATAATCACCAACTACCCAATTAAAACAGGAAACACATCATTTTTTAGATTTTCTTCCTTGTGCTCAAACAGATTCCATAAATTCTTGAATTATTATAAAAATTACATGCTAATGTTTTAATTATATTGAAACACGCGTGATAAATGCTTCCATTAACAATACGCTTATGTTCAAATTAACAAACACATAATAATTCTACTGGGATAAACACGAGAGCATCATAAATTTTTTATAAATTATAAAATACTTGACCAAATTAATATTTATATTATTCATAGTGGATGAGAGTTATAATTGATGTTTTTACGATTGGTTATTTTGTGTGTTATTAATAAAATATAAAAAGTATTTATCAAAAAGTGAAATGGTTTAAATGAATGTGTTAACTCATTTCTATTATAAAATATTTTAACTATGTGTGTCAGATAAAAAATATTAGCTTATTTCAAATTTTAAACATTAAAAATGTAACAGTGTGATACATAATGATTATTTTATTAAGCATTAAATATTGTAGTTTCTTTTTAAATTATAATTAGTTCATTGTCAACTTGTTTTGAATTAGAAGCCTTTCTAGCTTAGTATATGTGTATTTTTATAAGACCGAAATCGTGTCACGGTTAAAATTAGAAAACTGAGCTTTTCAAATCTCTTCTGGTCTAATCCTGTTTAGTCCGGTGAATTAAAATTTCTGAGTATTGTTGCTGGTTCTCAATTGGTAGTTGACGGAACGTGGGGAAATGCATGTCAATCTTTGGACACTTAACATGACATTACCACCGTGTGTGCAATCTATTAATAATAGCAAACTCAATTAATGTTGTGTATTTTTATAAAAAAAATTTTTATTATATATTAAGATGTGATTTTTATTATTTGTTTCAAGAATTGTGTATTAGTTAGTATTTAAATTGAAAAAATATAATTAGTATTTAAATTGAAAAAATATAATTTTTCAATAAAAAGTTATAATTATTCATATATGTATCACTTCAAAATAACTACTTTTAAATTAAAAAGATGTGACTATTTAAATTAAAAAGATGTGATTATTTAAATTAAAAAGTTATGACTATTCATGAAAGTACCATTTCAAAATAATCACATTTAAATTGAAAAGATATGACTATTTATATATATGAAAAATTGCATCTCTTAATTTTTATAAGAAAAAATATAATTAGTATTAAAATAAAAACTTTTGTCTTTTCATTTTTATTTCGCTCATATCTATTTATTAATATTTCATAAATATTTATAATTTTTATATCTAAAAATCAATATATTAATATGAAAATTTGAATCTCTTAAGTTTTATACGTGAAAGTTGCATCTCTTAAATTTTTACTTGAAAAAATTCAAACAATGTTGAAAAATTATGTATTTTTTTAGAAATTTTATTTCTTGTTAAAAGTTGTGTCTTTTCATTATATATTAAGATATATCTTTTCATTATTTGTTTCAAGAGTTATATATTAGTTAGTATTTAACTTGAGAAAATGTAATTATTTAAATGAAAAGTTGTGACTATTCATATATATGTATCATTTCAAAATAACTACTTTAAAATTAAAAAATTGTGACTATTCATATAAGTATTATTTCAAAATAACCACCTTTAAATTGAAAAGATGTGACCATTCATATATGAGTAGAGTTTCATCTCTTAATTTTTTTTAATATGAAAAGTTGTATTTATTAATATTGAAATGAAAACTTATGTCTTTTTATTTTCATTTTGCTCATATCTATTTATTTTCATAAATATTTGTAATTGTTTTAAATCTAAAAATTAGTGTATTAGTATGAAAAAATTGAATCTCTTAAGTTGTATCTTTTAAACTTTTTACATGAAAAAATATAAACAATGTTGAAAAGTTGTATATTTTTATAAGAATTTTATTTAGTGTTAAAAGTTGTATCTTTTTATTATATATTAAGATGTGCCTTTTCATATTTGTTTCAAGAGTTGTATATTACTTAGTATTAAATTGAAAAGATGTAATTATTTAAGTGAACAATTGTGACTATTCATATGTATTATTTCAAAATAACTACTTTTAAATTGAAAAGTTGTGACTATTCATATAAATATTATTTCAAAATAACCATTCTTAAAATAAAATGATGTGACCATTTCTATATATGCGTGAAGTAAAAAAGAATATAAATTTCCATCTCAATATTAATAAAAGCAATTTTTCATATAAAAACTTAAGAGACATAATTTTTCATATTTACACTGACTAAAAGATAAATATTTATGTGGTGTCATCAACTAAAATGTACAAATGCATTATGATCTAAGATATATGACCACATCATAGTTTGAGTAATAGAGATCTAAAGAAACATAAATGGCAAAAAATAATCTAAATCTCTACCATTAAGGGACATTTATTTTCTTTACAATCTTTCCCGCCAAAAACTTCACATATGGCCGAAGCATATTTGTTAAAAATATCTTTGGGTTAGTGTCAATTTTTCAGCCTATAATTGGCAATGTACCACAATGCTTTAACATAGAAAGATATCATTCGTGTACGTTTACTCTTTACCCCACACATCTGCTTGTTTTTTTTTTGTTTTTTTTTTGCTTGTTACATATAACAAAAAGTAGAAAGGATATTTATAAGAATCTATCTTTAGCTTCTTCTAGCTGTCAAATAGTGACTTCTAGAGGTTCATCACATGTAGCTCTGGTCCACACTACGTAACAACACATACGTATCCACATCTCTCCCTCGTATTTTCTACGTCAACTTAACCCAACTTGTGACAAAAAATTTTGGCACTTAACTCATAACTCCACCTACCAAAGTAAACGAGTTGTCTTATTGGCGTAATTTGCTCCCTTCTACTTACTTGTGCTACAAGTTAAATTTGTAGGAAAAAAACACTTAAGCTTCAAAAAAAGACAAAAGCTTAAGCTTCTCCAAATCTTCCACAACGCGGTCAGAATCCACTGGCTTCTCTTTTATCAGCCCGAAATCTTCGCAGCCAATAAATATCAGTGTCTACATTAGATCTGAGATTTTTTTCAAACCGAACCAAAAAATTTGGTTTTTCAGTTCAATTTCAGTTAGGAGTTCGGTTTAATTAGGTAGATTAAAAAACACTGGTTTGGTTAGACAATAATTACTCTGATTTTTTATTTTTTTAAAAAACTATAATCAAACCATAATAACTTTAAGCAAAACCCTCAAACCGAATTAACCCAAAATTAACCAGACTTATCGGGGTTTTAACAAAATTAAACCAAAATTCAATTGAAATAAAAAAAAAATCGATTAAGTTTAGTAAGTTTTTCAAAAACCGAACTAACCGAATACCAAACTTTTTCAATTTAACTGAAATCAAAAATTTCGATTAAATTTAGTTGGATTTTTTTCAAAAACCGAACTAACCGAATACCAAACTTTTTCAATTTAGATTCGGCAAAAATTAAGCCGAACCAAACTAACCGAAAGCGAAACTAACCAAACCGAATAAACCAGACTCACCGATCCCACAAGCCTAGTCTACATCATCTTTCAGATTACCAGCAATCCAGTGATGCAGAACAGGCAGGCAAAGAAAAGAAGCATTTTCTTTGTATCTAAGAGTGGTCCTTGTTTTCATACGTCCATAATGGTTTACAAACACTTATCCCCATCTTTGAATGTTCACCACACAGTTTATCCACCAACCTCTCTATATAAACACTGAAGAGAAGAAAGAAGAAAAGAGCAAAAAAAACAGAACAGAGTTAGTTCTTACACCAGCAACCAATCAAAATGTTGCGCATTATCTTTCTCTTATCTCTCCTTTTTGCTCTATCCACTGCCTCTGTTCAAGACTTCTGTGTAGCCAACCTGAAACGTGCTGAAACACCTGCAGGCTACCCTTGCATTCGTCCCATTCATGTCAAAGCCAAAGACTTTGTCTTCTCCGGCTTAGTCACTCCTGGTAACACTACCAACATCATCAGCGCTGCAGTTACACCAGGCTTTGTCGCTCAGTTCCCTGGTCTGAACGGTTTAGGTCTCTCTACAGCTAGACTTGACTTAGCTCCTAAAGGTGTGATCCCAATGCACACTCACCCTGGTGCCTCTGAGGTTCTGTTTGTCCTTGACGGCGCCATTACCGCAGGGTTTGTCTCCTCAGCCAACTCTGTCTACGTACAGACATTAAAACCAGGACAGGTTATGGTTTTTCCTCAGGGCTTGCTTCATTTCCAGATCAATGCTGGAAAATCTGCTGCTGCAGCCTTTGTCACTTTCAGCAGCGCTAGTCCTGGTCTCCAGATTCTTGATTTCGCGCTTTTTGCTAACGATCTCCCTACTGAACTTGTCTCGGGTACTACTTTCTTGGACCCTGCTGTAGTCAAGAAGCTTAAGGGTGTTCTTGGAGGAACTGGCTAGAACAATGAGTTGAGACTCCTTGACTAAGACACTACATGTTTTTCTTTTCTCTTTGATGGATTCTTGTCTTGTCTCTTTGTGTTCCTTGTAATACTTCAAAACTTGTCAACATTATCATATTGTATGTTGGTCACACCGTTTATATCACACCGTTTTTATATCATTTGCTAAAACTACATCTAAACAAAGAGATGCTATTTTACCAAAAAAACAAAAAAACAAAGAGATGCTAACTTTTAGGATCACATGGGTTTCAGTGGTCCCAAATCCATAAGTTTAGATCGGTCCACCGCAATTGTTCTGCATGATATGTATGACTTTAACCGTCAAAGGACCATACAAAAGTGAGACATGATGCATACAATCTGGAACCAGTCACTGTGTGAATCAAGAACACAAAGAAACTTCTTGTTTTTTTTTTTTTTTTTTTCCTGGCAGATCTTTATAATGTTATTAACAAACAAAATTTCATTGAAGAAAATCCCTACGGTCTTCCCTGTGTTCAGCTTCTGCGAATGACCAGACTCCTATTGTGATACCCCACCACATGTACAATGATAGACAATGCCTGGTCTCTTCAATAACAACCAGAGCGTCTTCCCACGACAGCTTCACCACCAGCTTCACCTCGAGGTGCACATGAACCCACAAGGTTAGCACCAAATCCATCTCTACCATCTGTCTATCCACCGAGCTCTTCAATGCAAGGTGATACTTCTAAGACAGCCACTGCGACTCATACTCCAGCTAGACACTCTATGACTATTCATTGAAGAAACACTTTCGTCAAGCCAACAACGAAGTACAATCTTATTGTTGAACTACAAGAGGATCCATATTGGATTCCTACTACTTGGCAGAAAGCAATGAAACATCCTATTGGATGCCGCTAGGTATTCACTATTAAGTATCATCATGATGGCAGCATTGACTGATATAAAGCAACGATTGTTGCCTAAGGGTTTCACCAACAACCTCGAGCATACTACACTGATACTTTTAGTCTCGTTATTAAGTCTACTACGATTATTGTTCTTGGTTTGGCTGTGAATTGTGATTGGCCGATCAGACAAATTGCTGTCAATACTATTTTTCTTCAAGGACATGTAGATGATGAAGTGTTCATTTGTCAATCACGGCTTTCAAGATGCAGATCGTCCAACTCATGTGTGTCATATGAGAAAAGTGGTTTATGGGTTGAAACATGCACCCTGAGCCTAGTACTCTGAGCTTAAAACATTTTTACGTGGTGCATGTTTTAGGAATTCGCTTGATGATACATTGCTTTTCCTATTTAGACAAAGTAGTGACTATGTCTACTTATTGGTTTGTGAATATGTCACTTTACTCTTTAACCCTACAAGTACTGATGTATAAATACTCTGTACATCTCTAATACACAATCTATTTTCAGCCTATTTTCTATAATATATACACACAAATTGTTATTATGATCAAAAGTTCACAATGTATGTATATGTATAATGTATAAAGATACATGTATGCAACCGTATTCAACATATACCCAAAGAATAGAAAGAGAACGTCTAAATGTGCAGCATTGCATTGAGTATGTATGCTTGTTATATACTCCCTCTGTTTCTTTTTATATAATGTTTTAGGATAAACACACAAATTAAAGTAACTAAAAACAACTAATCATTACTATTTTAAACAAAAGATAAAAACTACACATTACTTTTAAATGTTTTAATCGATACTTTAAGAATTTTATATAAAAAGTTTCAAAACATTAAATAAATTGAAAAAAAAAATTGTCTAAAACATCATATAAAAAAGAAAGGAAGGGAGTATTAGAGCATCATTAACCAGATATCTTAAGAGGGTCTCTTGCACTGTTCGCGGGCCCCACTAACGTGTGGGGCCCATGAACAGTGCAAGAGACGGCTCCTAAAACCCCTAAATAAGAACCGTCTCTTGCACTATTCGCGGGCCCCACTGACACGTGTCGGCCCGCGATTGGTTTAATTTTTTTTTTTTTTTTTTTAAACAGAAAAAGCAAAAAAAAAAAAAAAAAGAGATAAGAGACCCCAAAAGGGGTCTCTAGGTTAAAGATGCTCTTAGATTGTATAGCTTGGTCCAGCAGGTTAGCTAGAACTCGAATATAAAATAGTTTCTGGAAGAAATGATTTATTTGTCTACTTTGTAATTATTTCGAACCAATATATAAGATGTAAGAACCATTCAATGACATGAGAGGTCTCAGAAACAAAAGAGACTGGCGACACACTAGAGAAAGTAAGCAACAATTCAATACGACAAGAAATAGAAACTGAAAATCCCTGGTGTCCTTAAGCTACAACTAGCTTGCTACGTGTTCAATTTTCACTAATAAACCATAACGAGATAATATGTTATTATCAGTGATCAGTTCCTCATAGTAAACGTCGGAAAAGTCTTTGGAAAAGTCTTACCGTCCCCTCTCCGGCAAGGAGTTTCACTTGAATCGTACGTTATTGTCCAGCGGCGGAGCTGGAAGGTGAACGTTTGGTCTTGTCACTATTGATGATCGTAGAGTTTGAACATATTCTCTTCACGTCGTATCTGCATATATCGAAATTGGTAACAGCGTTTACGCCTCTAAATTTTATTGCCGCGATATCATACGCCTCTGCTGCTTCTTCTTGAGTGCCTTTCATAATATTAAACATATTTTGTTAATTAATAAAACTATGTATATGAAATTTAGTTATGTATATAGAAGTTTGGTTCCCTACTAAATGTGCCAAGGTACAAGTCTTTGTTTCCAGCAACTCTTCCAATTCTAGCTTGCCATCTTCCATGTTGATGATGCCTGCATTCATTATACATGCATGCATGATCACAATTACGATCCATGTGCATGCTTATACATACATAATAAGTCAATTCTCTTAGTATGATTTTATCATAAAAATAGTTTTTTTTCTTTATTTTGAAAAAATTAATATTTTATTTTTATTTTTAAGAAATTTGAAATTTTAATTCAAAACTCCACCATTTAACTCTAAACTCTAAGTCTAAATTAGTTAACCCTAAGAATATATGTATATATTTACCACTTTAATAAAACATTTTTGTCATTCTTTTTCTTTATATGCTATTTTATGACAAAAATATTTTTAGAGCTATTTTAGGATATTTCTCTATATATAGTGTCTCAAGCGTATTTCCGGACTAAACCTTGTGACTCCTCTGTAAATCGAAGCTCCCCTCGAAAATCCACTGCTATTCCTATATATGAGAAAGTCGACACAAAATGTTGATTAAATATGTAAATATATCAAATATAAATACAATATTTGACATTGAGAAGAGAGTGGTTATAATGAAGTTTGATTCACCTCCTCAACATAGCAACAAATTCTTGTCTAGTCATGTTGTTGAGTTCCTCGATCTCCTTTTCGTAATTACTCAACTGAACGAAGAGTGTAAAGAAAATAATGACATCACAATTTTACCAGCAAACTCTATTATATCTTTCAATCGAATGAGTCAATAAAACACATTCAGGATCCAAATATATGAAATAAATAAAATCGTTATGTTGTATTGTAGTATGTAATAGTAAAGTAGTTAGAAGTGGAGGTATGGTCCATCCACATCAGAAACTTACAGGGAAATTTAAGTGAGTGGTAGGACCCCAATACTTCATGGCCGCTAAATCATAAGCCCTTGCAGCTTTCTCCTCATCATCATACCCACCTGTTATAGTATTTATCGATCATTAGTAAAGTTTTAGAACATTTTTAATAGGGCACAAAGAATTCAACGAGGAATCCCATATATGCACAATAGGTTATTAAAATAAAGTTTTTACTTACCTAGATACACTGTGATTGATCAAGAAGCGAATTCAAAAGAACATAGGAAAACCAAAAACATTAATTATTAGTAAACTTCTTGAGTAATAGATTACACATTTAAATCGGAATATAATCATTTTAATTTTTTTTTCTAACCTTGTCTACCCCTTCTCGTCTGTCCTTCTTTCTTACAGCTATTGTCCCATAAGTGAGCTTCATATCTCCCTGTCCACCTATGTCTATATACGTGTGCATATATATCATGTCGACACATATATTAGTTAAAAGAAAACATTGCGTAAACATAGAAATATCAATAGTTGACTGTAGCATGCATTCACATTGTCAGACTAGACCATGATTAACCCGGGATTCTTTATGGTGGGATTCTTAGCGAAAGTTAAGAAACTGTTTCTTAACTTTTAACTAAAAAAAGCTAAGAACCGGTTCTTTCTTAACTTTTAACTAAAAAAGCTAATAACCGGTTCTTAAAGTCCTTATTTAAAAATTGGTTCTTAACCTTTTTAATTAAAAGTTAAAAAACAGTTTCTTAACTTCCGCTAAGAACTCCACTTTAAGAACTCTCGGTTAATCATGCTCTTATATCGTGAAAATTCTTTAAGAAAAGTAAAATAAAAATGTCATGTAAAAAAACGGCATGTAAGTTTGAGGCATCGACAATTTGATTACGTACTTTGTAACTCCACGATACTGAGAAGTTCTTTGCCCGAAACTATCAACCGACTTCCTCGGCGGAACCGGTTCCATCACCTGAGATTTACCGACCAAACTCTTTCGCTTCTCATCTGCCTTAACCGGTTCTTCCACCGGTACATTTACATTCAATTCCTTGATCAGATCAGAAGCAGCACCATGGCTCATAGCCAACAAGAGCGTCGAGCCACTTGTGTTATAATCAGTATCTTCGTGACTAAAATTACTAGTATTGCTCGTACTACCCTCTTCACTAAAATAAGTATTCGAGACTGGAAATGTTGGAGTGCCTTGCATTAACCAGGATTTGAAAACCGAAACCGAACCTTCATAATCATGGTTTAGGTCGGGGTTCAGGTTCGAGTATTGTGGTGTAGCTACGGTTGGTTCATGGAGAAGGTAACCGGGTGGGCTTAATATGTTAACCATTGTGGTGCAGTTCACATTGGTTTGGTCATGGCTGCTTATAGGAGTACACTCGGTTTGATGAGAGTTGGAGAAGAAATCTTCCAGCTTTGGCACTTCTTCGTCATGATGATAATGATGATCATCATGATTAAGGTTAATATCATATTGCCAGGCTATATATAGAAAACAAATAAAGAATATATATTAATAGTTGCCAACTTGCCAACAACATACATCATATATGTTATAAGTTCAAAAAAAAACATACATCATATATGTGAGCTTATATATACATATATGTATATCTATACTGAGAATTCATCTGAAGAAGTTAGAGATACACATAATATATATATCATGTGTTAAGACACATAATTGTTTCATAACTTTTAACAAAAAAAGCTAAGAACCGGTTCATATATGTGTGTGTTGAGTATCTTACATCTGAACAAGTTATAGAGAGACAATAGATTATAAACATCACGAGTCAGTTCTTTCACTGTCAGTTAGTTGCATGTAAGTTAACAATATATACACATACCAGGAGGATGATGATGTGTGAGAGGATCAATGAAGAAGAGAGAATCATCCGAATTGAGAGGCATGAGAGCCTTTTCTTGATTAGTCACAACATAGTTCTCTTCGTGTCTATGTTGTTCTTCGTCTTCTTCTTGAAATTTATCGGAGATTCTCAAATGAGGTGTCAAAGAAAACCCCAACCATTTGTTCATTTCTTCTCCCTTTCTCTCTCTACTCACTGTGTCTCTCTCTCCCATAGTTTCACTTTTATGTAGGGTTTCGTGTGTTTATTCAATTCGTGGTCTCATATGCGAAGGAATCATTAAAAGACAAATATTAGAGTTACGTGGATTAAATAAGACCTTTGTTTGTTATAATGTGAAAATATTATTGAAAGAAAAAAAGATATAAACAAAGAAAAGGAAAATGATGTGAAAAGAGATATATAAGACAAAACAGGTGGCGGTGAAGTTGTGTCGTAGCATGAAAGAAAGGCAACAGGGAAGTTTCTTTACACATTCTTTTTCGGGCACTTGCATCTGACTTTTTCTAGGGTTTCGTGCCTCTTCCCTCAGATCTTTTAATGTTACTCTTTAATGAGATTTGGAATCTTGAGTCTCTTTGTGTGTTTTTAATATGTTTGGACATAGAATTAAAAATATCTATAACCCCATAATTTATTACAAAATATAGTAAAAAAACATAACTATGAACAAATAAGAAAAATATTACTCTATTGGAGATGTTTTAAGGACATCATTATTGATCATTTCTTAAGGCAGTCTTTAAGAACATCTTTAACGCGATCAAATCGCGTTTCTTAACAGTGAGGGACTCATTGAAAAAGTGAAAAAACGGATTCCAATATGGCTTAAATAAGAAATATTTTTAGTGGGTTTGTTGTACTGTACGCAGATTCCAGTGACACGTGGCGGTCCACGATTGATTCCTTTTATTTTATTTTTATTTTTTAATAAAAAGAGAAAAAAATAAAAACTCCTTACCGTTTGTGTGTTAATGATGTTCTAAAGAGAAAACACGGAGATCGAAGAAGAAAAAAAAGAAAAATCATTTATTTAAGGGCTGTCCTTTAGTGAAAACTGACAAAAAAAAAAAAACTTAATAGATTTTTCCCAGTCTCACCGATAATAATGGCCGAAGTCCACCGTTACGACGAGGAAAGGAAAAAGAAATCACTATGCCAGCAAGCTACGGCCTTTGGAATGGTGTAGGTTCAGTGCCATGTTCAAACATTTGTGTGGTCTAATCGGGAATTTGTACGAGATATAATGCCTATCATGTTTACAGTTTTTATTTATAAATTTAGAGCACCCACAATGATAAAGAAGTCCAAATGGATTTCTAAAAGAGAATTAATATTCAATAATTTTTGTCTAAAAAATAATCAATACAGAAGAGACATGTGGCAAATATATAAAAAAGCAAGAAAACAAAAACGTTCAAGTGATCTGTATAGTTTGTTATACATTCATGAGAGTAGTTGCAACCGTTAAAATCAAAGCTAGATACATTCAAGCAAGAAATTTACAAAATTCTTTTCTGAAGCAAAAAGCGTGGCACTAAAAACGAGTTTACACCGCAGTTTGGCTACATGGATCCCGTTTTGCAGATTATCCAGCATGACGATGTGTTTTCTTTTTAGAAAAGCATGATGATGTGTTGAAAACTAATCTAAACCTTGGTATATGTACAATAATGCTATACCAATGCAAAATTGGCTTAGTGAGTAAAAACCTTAAATCATGTAGTCAGGGCTGACTAACATGGAGACAAACGGTGTGATCGCTCGGATTCAAATATGTATTTTCATGTATCTTAATAGTTAAAGAGTCTAATATTTTTTTATATATACGTAATTTTATGTAGAAATTTTTTAATATATGCTAAATTTAGTTGAAACAAACTTTAAAATATTTTACAGGTACATAATTTATTTTCATCGTAAATTTTATAAAAATGTTGATGATAAAAACTAAAATATATTTAAATTTTAAATAAACATAAATATTAAGAATTTCACTTTTTAGTTCAGTTTTAAATAAATGTTGAGCCATACCTTACATGTAATATGAGTCTAAGAGCACCTCCAAGATGAGATATAAAAGAAACTCTTAGTATTTAAAATAAATAAAAATTAGCAAATCATGAGAAACAACAACACAAAAGTTTCCATTTAATAAATTTTCAGAATCTATTAAGAACTTTAAAAGACATTTGTTATTAAGACAAAGCTTCAACATGTTTCAGAAAGTTAAAATAATTAAATATTAGTATATTTTTCTTTTAGAAATCCCCACGGGTTTTAGCCATTAATGTTGTTTTAACAGACTGCATATTCAATTCTCGTTGATAAAGGTCTACTTTTCTAAAGGAAATTAATTTAAAATAGTTTGAACCTTGTCTTTGGAAGATTTACATGTCTTCAGATCTAGAACTTCTTAATCACTAAAAAGGAATTTAACGTTTAGAAACTCTTAAGTTAAAACAAGTTCACATACTATAGAGATTCTAAATCAAAACTATTTTGAGTATTGACTCAAACATTTAAAAGTCCAACATTATTGTTTCATTTGGTTATGTCTGGAACCAGTTTTGAGTTGATATTTTTTGACAACATGATGATACGGTTTGAAACAAATACAAAGATCGACTTCAATTCTTCTCAACCTATAATGTCTCGTGAAGAGAACAAACTCGGTTTAGTGCTTCTATGGTATAGTGCATGCATACATGTCTTCATTACTATCATCGATAAAATGTTGCAAATAAATGAATGTCTACAGATTTGGTGCCGTGTGGTTGTCGATGCGCTCTCACCCGACTTGAATTTGCTAGTCATGACCTCTGACGGTGTGGAGTGGAGGTTGTGGTCTTTCTCTGTTGTCTTGGCTTCTTGACGGTGGAGGAGAGCTCAACTCTCTTCATGATGGACTTCGAAGACTCTGCTCTTCAAGGCATGCATCATTTGGCTCTCCCTTCGGCGATATCAGCTGGATCCTTTCGATGGAAGCACATGTAGCTTCTTGAATTTGTTCTGGTGCATGGAGTAGTATATGCTTTGGTACTGGCAAAACCTACATTGATCTCTTTTGCACTTGGCTTCATCACCGGAAAGCCCTAATCTGGATCTACACACTCTGCTAATGAATTTTTGGTATCAAATTGTATGTTCTTAGACATATGTTCCACTGGTTTCTTCCCTATACAAGTGAGAATTTTTTTTATCCAGTTCTTGGAGTAGAATCACGTGGAGTTGGCTCGGTCTTTGTTTATCGTCGGAGTTCTTGATTTTTCTTTATAGTGACGCGTTTTGGAAATATCCACCCCAATGTCAAAGGAGATCCTTTGGTTCTCTCGACATGATTATATTCTTTTCTCTTAGTGCATGTTCCCTTTTTCCCTTGGCGAAGTAGCGTCCATCTCATCCCGACATGTATCCATCGGGTGGTCTGGGTCTCGGAGTTTCAACAGATTTGGCTCTCTTGACCTTCCATCATTTCATCCATGATTCGAAATGTGTAGTGGGTTCTTCATTGTAGGAGAGTGGGGCACTAGTCGATCCTTACCTGAATTAAACTCACCAAAGATCCGAAGACGAAGTCTGATATGGGCTAGCTACTCGTCTGTGTCGTCTTACGGAATATGAGAAGAATGGTTGGATGTTTGTACCAATTTTACTCAAATTTAGTGCTTGTATTTTGCTGTATATCCCCTGTTTATGGCTTTGGGAATTAAAAAAATGTTTTTATTTGCGGTTTTCTCTTTAGGGTTGGCTATGAGAAAAAATGTTAACTAATAAGAGTCATATTTGGGTAATTAATTTAAGAATTATTTTTCAATATAATTAACTTGAGTGATTAGGAAATTATCATCACACTGTAAACTTACATTTTCTGTAACAAAAATAATATTGACTATTTTATCCTTTTTAGATGACACATAAGAGAAAGAAATTTGCATCTTATTCTCCATAATTTATCTTCTTCATTGGACAATTTATTATATTTCCTTCATCAATGTTGATAGCTTGTTCTTAAATCCACATCTAGAAATCAATTTCTGAATCCTCCAATCATCACCAATTATGTTTTTGTGGCCAATCCTATATTGAGCTCCTTCTTATCAATTTGTCGTCACACTGTTATAGTAATTCCGTCGACGCTGGATGATCATGTATGTCAGTGGATTATGGACACAAAGAAAGATATGTCTCCCGAAAATATCTTCGAGTTATGGAAGATCTATCCAAGCACCCCAAAGATTTTTTTTTCCAATTTCTGAATTTCCTCATTATGCTTCCAGGATTGAAAATCATTGATCCAGAGATTGCGAGTGGTTACATGACCTTAGGGAAAAGATAATTTGATGCTAGTTTCATGGAGATTGACTACATGACCTTAGGGAATTGACAATATGTTGCTAGTTACAGGGAGAGAGAAACACTATACCTTGAGTAAGTTGGGTGTAAATTACTAGTATGTTAACCAAATATGTTGAATGCTAAACTTTAACATAAAGTATTATATGCATTGTTAGTGGATAACTAGTCAATATGAAAATATGCTCCAAGAAAATGTATCAATTTTTATTGGCATACTACATGTTTTGTTAGCGAGTTATAGTTACATGTAAAGCGTAAAAGAATCAATATCATATATAGTAGTAAATACTCATATCAATCTAATATGTTATCTACCATGTAAACATAATGTTAGACATAATTTATTAGTTTATATATAATATAATAATTGTTAACAATTAAGAATGTAGAAGCTTTGGGTTATCATGTTAACTTATTTTGTAGCATCTAATAAATCGTGTATCAGCTAATGAAGGATATTTTAAACATCTTTAAAGCCATTTTAAAGAGCTGCAATATGCTTTGTAATATCTAACTAAACATGTATCAACTTATGCTTTCTAACATTTGTTGAACCATTTATCAATTGGCGTCTTATCAATTGGTGTCTCACCCACGGTTTGATAATATATAACAATATATGTATCAATTCATAATACCTAATTGATAGCAACTATTCATATATTTATCAGTTAACGACAATATAATTTGTTACATAGTAGCTACAACTAATATTAATTGAAATAAGTGTGATTCATGTTGTTGTCTCCATCTCAGGAAAAACCCACTCTTTCTCTAACTATATATCTGACCCATAAGATCTTGTTCCTTTACTAACTCGTTAATCAAAATTATCTCTTTATCACAACCATGGAATCACTTTATATCCTTCATACCATGATTGAATCAAACAAACCGCCATAGCGGCTACATAAATGATCTCGTCGAGAGAGACATATTCACTAGAGCCATACACTGTCTTGAACAAAACATATATAATTGTAAACAGAAACACATCAGTGGAACATTGACGCTGAAGCTTATCACTAATGTTATCCTCGGTCCAACAAGGCTTGACGGCTATTTCAATCAGGGTAATTTTTTTTCCTCTGTGGTTTTTGAAAAGGTTAGGAGACGACATCAATAGTTGAGGGAAGAGGACCAGAGGACGAGGGGCGATATCATATTAAATTTTGTTAACGATTGAAAAACAACACATATAAAACCAATAGATTAAAGTGAAAATGTTGGTGATAATTTTAAAGAGAGAGAGAGGGGGAAAGAGAATGGAGAATGTGGATGGATGGCAACATTAGATTATTGATTTGTCAACAGTACAACGTACAATATAGTGAAATGATATTTTCTTAATTATCTATTCTATTAAAATCAAAGTATAAAACAATACTTATCTATTTTAAGTGATTTCTTACAGAATTTCGTTCCAGTTTAACCTAATTATAATTACTTCATTTATTATCTTTTCTAAATAAGTCGGCACATTTACTACAGAAATACAAAACAAAACTTACATATTTTGAAGTGTTTTATTACATTTTATATTTTTTCACTTTTAACTACTTTATTAATTGTCTTTCATAATAATTCAAAACATTTATTTTACATGTTGACCATAATTATTTGATATGTTTGAATGAAATTGCTTGACTTGTGACAATAATTCAAAACGGTTAACAATTTTCTTTCTTTGTTTAAAATTGAAGTACACAATAATACTTGCCTATTTTTAAGTAGTTTTTACGTATTTCATTCCATTTTAACTATTCTAATCACTTCATTTATTATCTTTTAGAATAATTCGACACATATATTATAGAATTACAAAACATAACTTACATATTTTAAAATGTGTTATTACATCTTTTACATTTTTTCACTCTTCTTAACTTCTTTATTAATTGTTTTTACCATTATAATTCAACAACATTTATTTTATATGCTAACCATAATAGTTTGATATAATTTGATATGTTCAAATGAAATTGTTCCATTTGTGACAAGAATTTAAAATGGTTAACATTTTTTAAAAAAAATTTGTTCACATAATCATTTAGGTATGGACATTCAAATAACCATTCATGTACAAGTCATTTATTTTGAGTATCAGATTTTGAAATTAAGCTCTAATCGGATATTATAATTTTTTGGGCGGGTTTCAAGTCGAGTCCTCACAAATTCGAATATGTTTGATTATGATGTATAAGAACCTAAAATATCTAAATAACTAATGTATCTAAAATGACTTTTGATATTTATACCAAACATAACTATACTATCCGAGTTGGTTTGGGTATTTGTATCCAAACTAAAACTAACCTAAAAATAATCAAATAACCAAAAGTAAATATATTGCACGATTCAATTCGGGTTCAGTTTTGATGTATATAAATCTAAAAATATTCAAATAATCAATATATAAAATATATAAAAATAATTATGAAAAACAAATATTAATTTATAAAAAAGGGTACTGGTGCGAGTACACAAATCATTATATATATTATCTTTTTATGGGTGTACGACACCTAAATACTCTTTGTTTTAAGCCCATGGGCTGCTCCTTCAAACAGGCTCGCCGTTGATTTTTAATCAAATTTTAAATTATATATATTTATTTCCTTTTTTTTGGAACACATCCAAGAGTTTCCTTATTAACAGTTTTTGTACAAAAACCCTAAGCTATATAAAAAAACTCATCTTTTACTATAAAATCCTGAATCCGAAGAAACTCAGCCTTAGGGTTTCAGATCCTTTGCTCTAATCCTAATCGCCAATACCCTTTCCTTCCGGTAAGCCCCTCGAGCGAAAACTCACTCAAAAGATTCGATTTTTATATTTGTTTCCCCGCACCAGAATCCCAGATAACGGTGAACCGGAGCTATAGTTTCCGACGAGGCATTGTTGTTGACTTATATTACAAATAAAGGAACAGACTTTCAATCTGGGTTTCTAGGTTTTGATTCAAAAATGGATGACCTTGAAACGGCAATACTAATCAGCTTTGAATCTGGTGCTGCTGAGTTAGCTTTACACTCTCAAGCGGTTAGTTACTGTCAGCAGATCAAAGAGACTCCAGATGTATGCAGGATATGTATTCAGAAGCTCTTGTTCTGTAACCTTGTCCAAGTCCAGTTCTGGTGCTTGCAAACGCTGCAGGATGTTTTGAGGGTTAAGTACGGATCCATGAGCGTGGATGAGCAGAGTTATGTGAGGAGCTCTGTTTTCTCCATGGCGTGTTTGGAGGTTGTTGCGGGTAATGAGAATGGTGTTAGGGTTGTGGAAGGACCTGCGTTTGTTAAGAACAAGCTTGCTCAGATTTTGGTTACTTTGATCTGTTTTGAGTACCCTTTGGTTTGGTCTTCTGTGTTTGTTGATTTTTTGAGGAGTTTGACTAAAGGAGCTGTTGTGATTGATATGTTTTGTCGGGTTTTGAATGCGTTGGATGATGAGTTGATTAGCTTGGATTACCCTCGGACGCCGGAGGAGATATCTGTGGCGGCTCGAGTTAAGGATGCAATGAGGCAACAGTGCGTCCCTCAGATTGCTAGAGCTTGGTATGACATTGTCTCTGCTTATAGGAGCTCTGATCCTGAGCTGTCTGCTACTGTGTTGGATTGTATGAGAAGAGTTGTATCTTGGATTGACATTGGTTTGGTTGCAAATGATGCATTTGTTCCGCTATTGTTTGAACTGATATTGTCTGAGGGATTGTCTGATCAAGTCCGTGGTGCAGCAGCTGGGTGTGTCTTAGCCATTGTTTCTAAGAGGATGGATCCTCAATTAAAAGTTCCTCTTCTGCAGAGCCTTCAGATAAGTCGTGTCTTTGGTTTAGTGTCGGAAGATGTTGATTCGGAACTTGTGTCAAAGGTATCCGCTTTGGTTACTGGCTATGCTGTTGAGGTTCTTGAATGCCATAAGCGGTTGAACTCAGAGGAGACCAAGGCAGTCTCCATGGATCTGCTGAACGAAGTTCTGCCATCAGTTTTTTATGTCATGCGGAACTGTGAGGTGGATTCTACTTTTAGTATCGTCCATTTTCTCCTTGGTTACGTTTCAACTCTCAAAGGCCTCCCTGCACTTAAGGAGAAGCAGCTGCTCCACATTACTCAGATTCTCGAAGTGATTAGAATCCAGATTTGCTACGATCCTATGTATCGTAATAACCTCAATGCGCTGGATAAGATTGGGTTGGAAGAGGAAGATAGAATGTCTGAGTTCAGAAAAGATCTCTTTGTCTTGTTGCGTACAGTGGGACGTGTTGCTCCTGAAGTTACTCAGCATTTCATTCGAAACTCTCTAGCAAATGCTGTTGAGTCCTCTTCCGAGAGGAACGTCGAAGAAGTAGAAGCTGCGCTTTCTCTTCTGTATTCATTTGGAGAGTCTATGACGGAGGAGGCCATGAAGACAGGATCTGGATGTTTGAGTGAATTAATCCCGATGCTCTTGACCACAAAGTTCCCTGGTCATTCTCATAGGCTAGTTGCACTTGTCTACTTAGAAAACATAACAAGATACATGAAGTTTATTCAGGAAAATTCCCAGTACATTCCCAATGTTCTTGGTGCCTTCCTTGATGAAAGGGGTCTGCATCACGAGAATGTTCATGTGAGCCGTAGAGCATATTACTTGTTCATGAGAGTTGTGAAATTGTTGAAACCAAAGCTTGTGCCATTCATTGACAAGATCCTGCAGGTATGGAATTAATTTTCTTTTGTCTATAAGTCTGATTAGTTTTGTTCTAACCAATATTTGGGAAAAACCAGAACCTCCAAGATACGTTGTCTCAGTTGACGACCATGAACTTTGCACCAAGAGAACTTTCAGGAACTGAAGATGGCAGTCACATTTTTGAGGTTTGTGATTTTCACCGTTGAAGCTACTGTTTGCATCTATGTACTTCTGAATTGGAACTAAAATCTTTTTTTCTCAATGCGATTTACTGTAGGCCATTGGCTTAATCATAGGATTAGAGGAAGTCCCAGCTGAAAAGCAGTCAGATTATCTGTCTTTACTGCTTACTCCTCTCTTTCAACAGGTTTTGGTTCCTACTATTCTCTGTTTTGCATGACAGTATTAAGTTCATGGTCAAATGTATTCAGATTCTTTCAATGTGATTGTATCAGATTGAGAAAGGGCTTGCGGAGGCTAAAGTGGCAAGTTCTGAAGACTTTCCTGTAAAAATTGCTAATATCCAGTTTGCCATTATGGCTATTAATGCTCTAAGCAAGGTTTGTGCCCCTTCATTTTAGTTTTCCAGAGAGACATGTTTCTGATGTGAAATTAGTTACTTGGTATTTTGAATTTTACCCTCTTCTGGAGTTGTCCTTAACACTTTTGTTTGAAACTCAGGGCTTCAGTGAACGTCTTACTGCAAGCCGTCCTCGAATTTGTCTCATGTTTAAGCAGGTTTGTATGAATCATGTAGATCATCATTATGCAATCTGCCTTGCAATAGTATTCTCGTATAATCTTAACTGCTGATTTTTTTAACAATTGGTAACCTTCTCTATAATGTAGACACTAGATCTGCTTCTAAGGATTTTGATTGAGCTTCCAAAGGTTGAGCCTTTGCGGAGTAAGGTATGAGTTTAGTTGTATGTTCGTACGTAGACATACTGTAGCCTGCACTGTTTTCACATTCTATTTTAATATTCACAGTTTGGTAATTAGTGTGTTCCTCTTCTCTTCAGGTCACATCATTCATACACCGTATGGTTGATACCCTTGGATCTTCTGTGATTCCTTATCTTCCAAAGGCTTTGGAACAGCTACTTGCTAACAATGAGGTATAACAATTAGTTGAAACTTATATGGTTCACTTGCTTCTCTTGGATTAATATCTACTGATTAGGATACCTCTTTTTGTGTAACAATGATGGGTTGAGCTGAGCACATTGATTTGATAGAATTTTTGAACAAAATAATCTCATTATATGGATTTGCAGCCAAAGGAAATGGCTGGGCTCTTGGTCTTACTCAATCAGCTTATCTGCAAGTTCGGCACCTCTGTCCGTGATATACTGGAAGAAGTATACCCTGTGGTTGCTGGTAGAGTTTTCATTGTAATTCCAAGAGATGGACTCCCCTCACGCTCTGAGGCTGTTACTGAGGTATATGTTTGATTGTTTTGTTCAGCTCAATGTATTAATAATCCCCTTGCATGACTTGGGAACCTGTTGATATCGTATAGGACATGAGAGAATTGATCGAGCTTCAAAGGACGCTGTACACATTTCTTCATGTGATAGCCTCACATGATCTCTCCTCTGTATTCCTTACCCCTAAAAGTATAGGGTATTTAGAAACTATGATGCATCTGCTTTTGAACACTTGTTGTACTCACAAGGATATTACCGTCCGAAAGGTTTGTAGCACTTACCCTTTTGGTTTAATTGTCCCACACTGTTGATGAATTTTTTTCTGGTTCACTTGTGACCCTCTTCTTTGCCATAAAAACAGGCATGCGTGCAGATATTTATTAGTATAATTAAAGATTGGGGTGACAAACCATATATCAAGGAGAAGGTAAATATTCTTCTCCACTCTCTTCTTCATGGAAGACATGAAGAAGAACCACAAATGTCTTTAAACGAGAATTATTTGCTTTCAGGTTCCAGGTTTTCAGAAGTTCATGATCGATACTTTTGCAAAAAACTGCTGTTTGTACAGTGTACTGGATAAATCCTTTGACTTCAGTGATGCGAATACTGTAAGCATAAGACACTTCAGTTATCTTCTCTTTTAGGGGTTTGATCTACCAGTTTCCACAACTGACTGAGTTTCATCCTTCCCTCTGTGTCTCTGTCTTGTGAACAAAGGTTGTCTTGTTCGGGGAAATCGTCACTGCTCAGAAACTGATGTATGAAAGTTTTGGCTATGCATTTCTCATGCATCTTATGTCGGAAACGTTTCCATCTGCACATTGCCCACAAGATGTGGCCGAGCAGTATTGCCAAAAGTTGCAGGTTTGATAAGTTTCACTCCTTCAAAACTACCTATAGATACAAAAACCGCTCTTGTCCTGTGCATTAACATACTTTCTTCTTATGGTATTTCAGGGTAATGATATTCGGGGCCTCAAGGCATACTACCAGTCCCTTATACAAAATCTCCGGCTTCAACAAAACGGGAATCATGTTTTCAGATAGCATCCAAACACACAGATAGTTTCCATAGAAAGGTCTCTCAGGTACTGTGAACTCAGAAACGGTTGGCAAGAAAGCTCTCTTTTGAAGCAGGGTCTTTGATATGTTAATATTTAGTCTCTCTGCAGGTTTCTCCTGATGTAAATAGTATTGCCAATGTCTACTTGAGAGGCCACAAGGTTCGTTGTCACCATCCACCAGATCAAATCTTATTAAAAACTTGATATAGATTCATACTGCCAGTGTTGAACTTTCTTTCTTTTTTTTTGCTTTTTCTTTCTTTCAAATCTGCAGTTGTACCTTACCAAAGTAGTTTACTCTTACCAAGGGATTACAAGTTCTTCCAGTGCAGCAACTCGAGAGCAGATTTGATGTTTTATTCCCTTTTGTTGTGGTGTTGGGTCTATAAAGCCTCTCTCTTTTTTTTTGTTCCATCTCCAAAGTTCGATTAATGTCATGAACTTCCATGTTTTGTTGCTACTTGTCCATGAAAATGCTTAGAAAAAACAGAGAAACATAAAGTTTTGGCTGAATTTTTTTATTTTAGTTATTTAATATGAAATTATTAGTATCTCCAAACCATATCTTTTTAACCATAATGTAATTTTCTATAAATCACATTTCACACTGGGAGAAACAACTCGGTTGATATTCCTCTACCTGTGCATTTCTTATATCTTATCTTACCTGTACAATCTGTTATTTTTCTGTGAGCCACTTATACTACTATGATCTTGTTTTTTTGTAATTCAGGATTGGCCCCCAACAGACATTGGTTTTGTACATCTGAAAGCTTGAAGCAAGTAAGTAGAAATTTTTGTGGGCTCTTCAAACAATATACAAAATAGTGTCATGTACCTTCGCTGTTATATTCTAAATGCGTTTTAAAATACGCTATACGCTAACCGGACGGTTGATTACTCTATAGTCCATAGATATGCATATATGAATGTATATATGTAGTATATACGGTAAACATATTCTAAATAAATATTATAATAATAAATAAAATAATTATATAAATTATATTAATAATAAAATATAGCAAACATAATTAAATAGATTATTACATTATAATTATTTATCGAATATTGAAAAGAAAACATAAACTGCTATGAATGAAGTCAAATAAAATCAAAAGAATCAAACATGTACATTATAATTGTTTATTAAAATTTCTTAAAAAACATAACTTATAAACTATGAGCATATAAACACCCGTATAATCACCGTATAAACACTGTATAATACCACATAAGCGCTATATTTGCGTTCGTCCAAACATCACCGTATTATTCTACTGTATAGAAAAATAGTACATTAAACTACTGAAAAATATATATACATTGTATATATGTCCGTACCATCTGTATTTTAGAACAATTCTGTTCTTTACAATCTCTTAATCATATTATTATTTTCCAGTGTTATATGAGTTTAATGTTATATTTAATAGCATTTGCTTTTGAAAATCTCTGGTACAATTTCTTTGTGACACAGAATGAAGGATGGTTGCGTGTTATACACTCTAATACCAGTCTCTTGTTGTCAGACAAAGAACTTTAGGGCTAACGAATTTATTGAATTTTGGTAACTCATGAGTGATTTTTTTTTGTTTCTTTCTAATTTGGAAAATAATTAATTTTAAATTTATATCCTGAATATTTAACTCTGTAAATCTAAACAAAATAGTCATTACTTATTTTTTGAACAACACATAGTCATTTTTACTATTTTTTAAATTAAGGTGATGATTGTTTTGTTAGTTTTTAGATTTTGGTTTTTGGTTTTTAGTTTCTGGTTTTTGGTTTTTAGATTTTGGATTTTAGTTTTTGGTTTTTGATTTTGTAGTAGCTTTTAGTTTTTTAAAAATCATGAATGGTTTCTTAGATTCTAGTTTTTGGTTTTTGATTCTAAAATTAATAAAATTAATAATTACTAATAATAAAATGTTTAATCTGAAAGATTTAAAAATAAAATATTATCATCAAAACACATAAATTTATTTAATAAAATTATTTTAAAATAA
The DNA here is from genome assembly GCA_012274485.2 of Sinapis alba. NCBI lineage: Eukaryota > Viridiplantae > Streptophyta > Magnoliopsida > Brassicales > Brassicaceae > Sinapis > Sinapis alba. The sequence continues at coordinate 24,487 of MU106276.1, read as the reverse complement.
ACTATAAATATAAAAAAACTATCTTGAATCCTATATAAAATGAAGAATATAATTAATAGTAAAATATTGTAAAACAAAAACTTCAAATATAAAATACTAATCATAATCATAGTTAATACTAAAAAACAAAAATAAAAAATACTAGATATGGTTCAGTGTGTTGGACGAGTTCTGTTTGATATTTTAATTTTATTAAAATATAAAATGTGTTTTTATTGTAGATTTTATGATTTTTACATATGTTGTGCGAAATAATAAAAGAAATAAGAAAATATATTCCTAAATAAAGCTAAAATTATTAACAATATATATATAATTTTTGTAATGACTAACTTCAAATTATTAATTTATTTTATTGATGAGCAAATTTTTATATGATTTATTTGTAACTTAAGTTATTTTATTATTAAATAAAATAACATTCTAATATGATAACAGTTTGATTTTAGTACAATAAATCTTTGTTATGATATGCATATTTTTTTTGATACTTAAATGATTAGCATATATGTAAGAAACATACGTGGTTTGATTAGTTATATGTGTTCATGGGGTCTTTATTATCAGCCATTAATATGTGTGTTAATTAAGTAAAAAATTTCCTACGTTGGATCATGATTTTATTTATTTGTATTGAATGTGTAAATTCGTTTTTAAGCAACAAAACTGGAAAAAGTTGGTTTCTGGCTTTTGTATAGAAAATGACAGTTTTTTAGAAAACTAGTTTTCCTAAATTTTAGGAAAACTATCTTGAAAAAAGCTTGATTGGAAGAAAAATAGTTTTTGAAAAAACAAAAACCAAAAACTAATCTAAAAACTACAAACAATCAACCTCTAAGTCGTTTGTAATTACTTTTCTAGGTATCATTTTTGATAAACTCTAGATGCTTTGACTCTACTGTACAGTGGAAAAGGTCTGAAGCTTACAAGATTATTCCGGCACTTGTACAGTTGTACGTGTGTATGCACGAACTAATGTGTTGAAGTTTAAAAATATATTTTTCTGGCCGCGTGAATTTAGAAATTAAAACAGAAAGGGACTTCACGAGTTAAGTTTCTTTAAAACAAGAACATAAATACACGTGAGGTGATTATCTCTGCCCCAATAAAATATCAATGTAAAATGGACAAAGGTCAAAAGCAACGATACCACACTCCGCGGCTGCCACAAAATAAAAAATAACTCATTTTCTGAATATTTATTTTATTATATGTTCCTAGTTTTCAAATATACTTTTTTGATAAAGTTGAAAAATATACCTCAAAATCGTGATCTCTTATATTGAACCATCTGAAATTATGATTACATTTCTCTCTTGTTCATTTTTTAATCTTGTATACACGTACTTTTCATTCATTTGGTCATTCATGTGGCAAGAAAATACGATTATTTTCATCCAATTCCTCTTTTCTATTTTTTATTATTACTTGCGGGTCTGATTTAATTAATGCATTGATCTCATTCACATTATTTATTGAGAAATATCATGTGGTAAAAAAAAAATCTTTATCACAAAAATAATCTTAAAAAAACAATGACCAAAATATTTTATTAAAAAAGTAAATAAACACTTATACTTATAGGGTTAAGTAATTTATACTTAGGGTTTAGAGTTAAAGGGTTGGGTTTGAGGTTAGAATTTCAAATTTCAAAAAAATAAAAATAAAAAATAAAAATTTAAAAACAAATTAAGCCTATTTTGATCATTTTTTTTCTTGAGTGCTATTTTCTGACAAAAATTATAAAATAGACTATTTAAAAGAATTACCTTTATTTATTCGTAATAAAATCCTTATATAGACTTTTTTTTTCTTAAAACAGCTGAAATCCTTATACAGTCAATAGTTAAATCTAGTGTTCTAAAATGCGTGATTTGCTAGTCGGATAGTTGATTACTATATAGCTAATGCCAGTCCATAGAAATATCATGCCTAAAGAAAACTAATAAGAAAATTGTCTTTGGGCAGATTCAAACTCATCGCCACCGAAGAGATATAAGACCTTTTAAACTATTGTATCAAAGACATATTTTTAGTATTATTGCCTCCAATTTAATGATATTTTTTTGGCGCCTAAAATCTTTGTTTTACGGGATTTAGATCAGGGTCGGCCATGTATATAACGCTTATATATATATAATATATATACATAGTATATACAGTAAGTATATTCTAAATAAATACTTTAATAATAAATAAAATAATTATATAAATTATATGTAAATAATAAAATATATAGCAAAGATAATTAAATAGGTTATACATTATAATTATTTATCAAATATTATAAAACATAAACTAATATGAATGAAGTCAAATGAAATTAAAAGAATTATGGATACATTATAATTGTTTATTATTTTTCTTTAAAAAAATAACTTACAAATTGCTTGTATATAAACATTGTATTTGCATCCATTCAAATTGATGTATTATTCTATCGTATAATAAAAACAGTACAATAAACTATTGAATAGTATACATACATTGTATATATTACCGTACCATCTGTATTTTAGAACATTGGTTAAATCTAGTGCCACTTGAATTTTTCGGTCAAATTAGTTAAACCAACTAAGTTGGCTCAGTTTGGTTAATTTACAATTATATTATTTTGAAAGCATATTATAACATACCATCTACATTAAACAAAAATATATATTTGACTATCATGTATATATAATATGATATAATAATAATAATAATAATAATAATTTTACGTTTGCCACTTCTCTAAAAGCAATTTATAAATATCTGAGTATGTAATGACCATAATATGATTCCAAGCCAAAAAATGTAATTGATAATATAATACAAAGATTTGTGGAAACTGAAAAATATCTACGTCACGTGCTAAATATGTCACTAGACTGTTACAGTTCACATCCTTGTTTGAGCTTTGGATCAAAAAGATGTATCAATTTCTCAATAAACAATTGCATTAACGATTACCAAACTATAGATTTTCCTTTTTCGATGTATATATTCCTTTAACTTCCTAAAAAAAATCATCATTCACAAGGAACAAATATTTTTTTCATTCCCTCTCATTCCTTTTTTTGCATAGAAATAAAGAACAAAATTGTTCCTTATTAAATTTAAGAAGAAACAACCATTATTTTTTATTCATATTATTTTATTCCTCTCCATTTATTTCATAGTCATTCTTCTTATTTCTAGATTGGTCACCAGTCGGACCATAGTCTTTTTCCATAATAAACATAACAAAAGCTACCTAACTTTATACACATATTTCGACTTTTAGATATATGAATATTTCCAACTATCTTTAAAATCAGATAAAAGCTCTTAGTAGATATTATTTTTATAAGCTAAAAGAAAAATGAAAGTACTGGAAAATCAAAACTATGGTAGATATTATTTTCAAAGAATGGCAATAAAGTTGTTGGCCTGTCGCTCTCAAAATATTTTAAAATGTTGAAAAGATAATTAATGATAAATAGCAAATTGACCTTAACGAAAACCTAATTTCCGTTGGCTTCGTGTAAACAAGTATTTAATGGAAAAGAAAATGTTTTATTTTCTTTTGAAAAATGGAAAAGAATATGTTGCATTATCTCACACGGCCACCACGTAGTAACATAAAAAAATAATTTTGATTCAAAAAATAAACACAAAACAAAATTTAAACAGAATTTATTGCGCATGCACACCATATGTTATGTATGAGTTTAAAAAGGATGTTAGTATGTATGAGTTATGAACTTATGACACGAAGAGCAGATTTAGTGGAATTCTACATTTATATAATTTTTATCATAAATATTACTTGAATGATCTTAATCTCCAAAAGAATGAAACAACAATGGCAGATCAAGTATGATTTTTACAAAAAAAAAAAAAAAAGATCAAGTATGATTTGATGATATTTCTGCAAGTTTTTGTTTGACATCTTTCTATAAGTTTCTTTATCTATGAGATATATGTGAAATTATTAAAAACAAACTTGTTCTATTTGTTTCTATTAAATAATCGAATAATAGGAAATAACAAAACATAATTGACCGACTTTTAATAAGGTATTAAAAAATCTCATTTGCTTTTTAACAACTCAGACTAACGGAGAAAATATACCATACCATTGTTTCAAGTCAATGGTGTGGGCAAAGCCAAAGGTATTGGATTACAACATTCTAAATATCCAACTTCAAAGAGAGAAAGAGACATAAAACAATCCAAATGACTATAATTATTGAGAGAACTAACATAGTTTACTTAGCAGAAGCAACATTCTTCTAGATGAAAATGAATTTATGTTAACTTAGCAGAAGCAACATTCTTCTAGATGAAAATGAATATATGTTTAAGCAAATTCTTCTAGAAGAAAATGAATTTATCATACATATGCAACCATTCCATTAACAACTAACAAGTGTATGATAGTAGCCAATTAGCATAAAAAGAATGAGCTGGCTTGAGACAGTCAAAGAAATTTCTAATGGATCCAGAACTGCCTATGAAAGTGCCCTATGCACATTATAATAATACACACTAAGCTATCTGTTATAAAAAATAATAATATCAAATTATCATATAACCAACCAAAAACATTTGTTTCTTTTTGGTATTAGGAAAGTATGCAACTTCATAAAATAGAGTTTTTTTCAAATATTAAAGTTTGAAACTGAAAATACAAAAAAAAAAAAATTAAGTCTAAGAAAAAGCTTACTCATTTGCATTTTCTTTAAATTCACAATTAGTTATGCTTAGTGCTGATGTCTCCTTATAGATGTCTTTTTAAGACTACAGACTTTACTTTTGCGAGTCTTCACCACTCTCTTCCTCTCTCTCTCCAATATCTCAATAGCCCTTTTCATAGAAGTTTCATCATCTCCTATATATATTCACCAAAACAAAATAGTTTAACAATATAGAGAGACAACAACATCAAAGAAACACAAAAAGATAAATTCTTTCACAAGAAAGCAATGAGATTTTCATGGAAAAACATATGTCTTCCTATAAGCTGTATCAACAACACAAACCAGAAGACAAAAACAACAAACCCATCAAAGGAAAGACTCCTTCTGCTGTCCAGACAAACCTCTGTTCGAAGCAGAGTCTCCTTGTCGGATTTCAGTAGTTCAACCATCTCACTCAACGACTTCTCAAACTCTTTTCTCATAGACATTCACATCTTCACCTACGAAGAGCTCAAAACGATCACACAAGGCTTCTCAAAGCATAACTACCTCGGTGAAGGAGGGTTCGGAGAAGTATACAAAGGGTTTGTTGATGATAGCCTCAAGACTGGTTTGAAAGCTCAGCCTGTTGCTGTCAAGGCCTTGAAACAAGAAGGTGGACAAGGCCATAGAGAATGGCTGGTATTGATTTTTTTTCTTTCTCCATCTGCATATTGACCAAACCACATTTCAAATATTATATTTCAGCTCATATGAGAATGTTTCTTGGACACTATGCAGGCTGAAGTTATAATCCTTGGTCAGCTGAAGCATCCACATCTTGTGAACTTGATTGGATACTGCTGTGAGGATGATCACAGGCTCCTAGTTTATGAATACATGGAACGAGGCAATCTGGAAGACCATCTATTTCAGAGTGAGTCAGTTAAATCATATACCATTGTTATAGAGAGATGCAGATTACTAACAATATGAGTATGTTTGGTACAATGCAGAGTATGGTGGAGCCTTGCCTTGGTTAACAAGAGTTAAGATTCTGCTTGGTGCTGCAAAAGGCCTTGACTTCCTTCACAAGGAAGAGAAACCTGTAATCTACAGAGATTTTAAGCCTTCTAACATCCTCTTGAGCTCGGTAATTCGACAGCTTCTCTTTGTAGTTTTGCATCTCATTTTTGGGTTATAGACAATTTAGTAAAGATTTATTTTTTAAAAATATATATTTATGTATAGGCCAATGTTTTACTTGCCCTATGCTCAGAACCTTATATCTGAATCTTACAGGATTACAGCTCCAAGCTTTCAGATTTTGGCTTAGCCACAGATGGATCAGAGTCAGAAGACTCAAACTTCACCAAAAGTGTGATGGGAACAGAAGGATATGCCGCTCCAGAATACATCTCAGCAGGTTAAGAAACATAGCTAGAAAGCTACTTGTTTATAAACCACATAGCCATTACACTCTTAGCTTAACATGTATGTTTCTTGGTGTGTTTCAGGTCATTTGACGACTATGAGCGACGTGTTCAGTTTCGGTGTGGTGCTTTTGGAGATGCTAACAGCTAGAAAGGCAGTGGAGAAGTACCGGTCACAGAGAGGGAGGAAGCTAGTGGAATGGGCAAGACCCATGTTAAAGGATCCCAACAAGCTTGAACAGATCATAGACCCAAGTCTTGAAGGGAGATACTCTTTTGAAGGCATTAGAAAAGCAGCTGAGTTGGCTTACCAGTGCCTGAGCCACAACCCTAAGTCACGACCCACTATGACCACTGTGGTCAAGACCCTGGAGCCAATTCTAGACCTCAAAGACATCCAAAACGGTCCATTTGTGTACATTGTTCAGGTCTCAGGTTCAAATGAAGTCCATACCATCAAGTGTAAGGATGATGTCAAAGTCGTAAAGGAGGAAGCAAAGGTATGTACAAGACAACAAGGAAGTCGAAAGAAGAGACGTAAACACAAGGCAATGACGTCTCGGGTCGTATATTCAGATACTACTCTGTACAAGAGTCTAGGAACCAGTTTATACACTAAGGCAGAGTAAATAATCACACAAAAGATAATTATCTTAGTTTTTTTTATACAGGTGTAGATAAGTGAAAATACCATAGGATTCCATGAAATTGTGAAGATGTTGTGATGGAAAAGTAGCTTAAAAAGTGAGCTACATAAAGATATTTAGCAGTCAGTTTTCAGTTTTGTAACTTCAGATGTGTAAGTCTCAATTGTGTGCATGTTCAAAAGGGACAGTACTACTGCTTGGATTTTTTTTTTCATCATAATGACTCAAAACATCAAATCCTGAATTGACTGTAGTTCACCAACTGAGTTTAAGTGGTGTAGGCTCATTTTCCTTGTCAATGTTTTAGAATGTGAGTACATACTGAAGCATGTTCCAAATTTCAGACAAAACAGGTTTACATACCTTGGTTATGAAGAAAAACTTCTTAATCTCACCAAACCCCACTGAAAGACGTGTAGAAATGAATTCTTATGTGGTTGCTTACGTCTCCTCTAATTGTGTACATTGTCCTGATTGAAAAAAAAAAAAAAAAAAAGGACAAGAAGCAGCCATTCGGTGGACTTGTCTATTTCTAAGGAGACTTCAATTCATAACAGGTTATGTGTCTAAAAAAATCTGAAGCAATAGAGAACTGTAATGAATCTTCAAAGGACGATTCTAAGAAAGAGAAGAAAAAAACGGATCATACGTTCATTGATCAAGCAAAATATTTGTATATTTTGATTTGATTTATTATTTGTTTCGATTCAACATAAAACTCATGATATCAAAAAAATATTAATATGCAATATCCGCAAAAAATTAACTTAACTACAAATACTAATATTTTTAGAAACGGATATCCAATATAATATATATATATATATACATATATTTGAAAAGTTATATATACAACTTATATATATTTATACAATGTTTTTATTTATGAAATTCATTATATTAGTTATTAGAATTTTTTTTAAAAACTAAATATCTTTTATTTTGTAATAAAATATTATCTTTATATTTTTGGATTTATTATTTATTTTTATTTGATTTCTACATATCGATTCAAATATTCAGTTTAAAATCTAATTTTTTTATTGATATCCTGGATATCAAATATCTGGATGGCTACAAATCGAATCAGATCAGATCACGAATAATTCCAAAAAACTCGAATATTTGATATTCAAATATGTCCACCCGTAACTGGCACTGGCTTACATCATCAGTTGATTTCAAGTTACATCATCACTAAAACAGAAGCTTCCATATATGTAATGTAAGAAACTCTCTGGAATATTCACTTGAAGACACATTCCATTTAGCTTCTAAGTTTAGTTACACAATGATGTGGAATCTACTCAATATTTTGTTTCCACTACCATTACACCTAGGATTCTTTACAATAGATCATGGTAGTAACACTAGAAGACGCATTCCAGAAAATCCCCAGGCTTGAGATAGTGCCACACTGAAGCAAGAAGACTTACAAATATTATAAGTTAGTTTAACTTCTACTTTATTTTCTCCTAGGCTTCTTTTTTACTACTCGGTTCTTAGCGTACTTATCAGTTTGATCTCGTAGCCAGTCCGCATGGTACTTCTCATGGTATGGGACAACCTCCCCATTAGCAAATGGCTCTCCAAAGAACGCATGATTAAATAACAAACAGTGCTATAGGTACTAAGAAGTATAATGGTATAATTGCTTCTGTGCCCAAAGAAATCCAAGAATATTAGAATAAGTGTGCAATTTTTTAACTCGTGTGTGTAGGAAAATCCAGCAACTGGGAGAAACTATAGATTCGTACAAGCAACAAGAAACAGAGCCAAAATTCAGGTGCTTGGTGGACAATCAATTATAACTTACTAAGCAGGCAATGGTGTTTATACCATGTTCTGAAAAGGGTGATGCAGCAAACATGCATATGCTATTCACTGAGGAAAACATAAACAAAACTTAAGCAGCAAATCAAACCTTCATATCCACTTTGACCATACACTATATATGAATCTGGCAGAACCCATTTAACATCAGGCAGAACTGCAATCAAAATATAAGCCACAGTAACATCATTTGCCACAAAACTAAAAAACTAAAAACGATGAAAATCCAAAGATATAAGATGAGTTTCTTAACCCTGCAGCAAAATGCAAAATGGTATTTTGTGAAAACAGGATAAATTAACAATATATAGCACTTTTTATAGCTTAATTTATTAACATTTACAAATTATAACTAGTCTTATCAACACATATACAAGTGGTATGTTTACAAAATTAATAGCAAACCATGATAATTTAAAAATGAGAAAACTGCCATTAAAACCTTGAATTTTCAAATTAAAGCCAAAAAAACCTTCAATTTGTGTTTGAGCCAAAAAAATCTCCAACTTTTAAATATTGGTCATTTTAACTCTCATATCTTGTTGACTCGGCCATTTAAGAAACATGAATAGTCAACTAATAAAACCAATTAAAAAATAAACGTCTGTTAACTCTCTAAACGACATCATTTTAAAAACTGGTTAAACCATTCATCAAATGACGTCCTTTTGCTTTTGTAAACACTTAAATCATCTCTTTCGTGAAACCATAGCCCCAAATCAACTTCATCTTCTTCACTGTGGTTTCACGAAAGAGATGTTTTAAGTGTTTACAGAAGCAAAAAGATATCGTTTGATCAATGTTTTAATCAATTTTTAAAATAATGTCGTTTAGAGAGTTAATATACATTTATTTTTAATCAGTTTTATTAGTTGACTATTCAGGTTTCTTAAATGGCCGAATCAACAAAATATAAGAGTTAAAATGACCAATATTTAAAAGTTTGAGATTTTTTTGGCTCAAACACGAGTTGAAGTTTTTTTTGGCTTTAATTTGAAAGTTCAAGGTTTTAATGGATGTTTTCTCATTTAAAAATTAATATCAGAAAATAGTAACTTTAACAGATTTCATTTAAACTGATTGTAATATTGTAAATTTTATTTATTCATATTATGAATGTCTACCCTCAGTTTTTCAACATAATCAACCAATCAATCTTCCATGGAGAGATACAACACTTTCTCCCAAAGAAAAAAAAAACGAATAAATTATACTATCTAGTTTTATTTGCTTCAAAATTCTATTTATTTACTTATACTAATAATTTAAAACTTAAATTGTTTCTAAATCGATACGCTATTAGGTACGCCTCTACACGTAACACCAGGTTCAGAACTCGGAGCCATCAACTCGTACGGCAAAACTCCAGCCCCACACCGATTCCTACGGCTAGGATCTTTATTCCTCTTCTCAATCTCTTGTTCTATCCGTCCGATCTCCGCCGAGAATTCATAAAACGCATCAATGATCTCAGCATCTCCGGTCCATATCGACGGTTGTTGTCTCTCCCCAATATACTCCTCGTCCGGCGAATGCGTCGACAAAGTATCAACCACCGCCATAAACTTCGTCGTCTGCAACAAACTCGGCATCGACGAGAAAAAAAACTTCTGCGGATCCTCGACAAAACTCGCGAACTCGGATTCTGACTCGTCGGGGATCAACTGTCGCATCAACGGCGGTCGGTTCGGGACGTAACCTCCGTAAGGGTACTGTCCGAAGTTGAGAGCGGCGTGTTGTGCGGAGGCGAGCCAAACTATGGTAGTGATGATGGAGACGAGGTCATCGACGGTGGAAAGCTCCGGCCACCAGTCGGCGTCGCGGTGATCGGCGTGACCGATGTTGATTGACTCAGAGTACCAGGCTTGGAGCTCTGTGTCGGTTTTGATTAGGTTTGGGTTTGGGTAGTAACGCTCCACGTAGGTTCGGACCCAGGTTTGGATCGCGGACCATAGTAAGAGACCATCGTTGGCGTATGGGTAGTCTTCGACAAGTAGTTTCAGTCCATGTGGTTGTGTTGCGTCTGGAACAGCCATTCCCCTGATTAATTTAAAAAATAAATAAAAATAGTTAGATCATATAATATAGTGTTTATATGCATTATAAATAATTTAATATCGAGTTATAAAAACACTATTCCTTCTATTTCAATACAAGTGTCACTTTGATATTTTCCACATAAATTAAAAAATAATTGAAATATATTTAAGATGTAATTAATTACATCTATTTGACCAATAATATTTGAGATAAATAAAATTATTTATAAAATCATTGTAATTTGCAATTAATTTCAAACTGAAAAATAACTATAATTTGCATTAAAATTGTAAAATGACACTTAACAAGAAAAAAATGCTAAAATAACATTAATTATGAAATAAGGAGTAATAATTAAATTTAAATACTGATTAGATGAGATTTGTACTTTATTGGTTATTCTACTGGTAGATCATTTTAAATGTAAATACTGATTAAAAGACATTGAGACATTACCTTCTGATGAGATCAGCAGGGAGGCCTTCCATATCAAACCGCCATCGATTCTTATACGCATCTGCACTAATCTCCAGACCGTACTGACCAGCAGTGAAGCACGACTCAATCACACCGTCCGCGCTAATCAAAGTTTGTCGTGCCACGGCATTGATCTCTAGAGTGTACCTCATGTGAGGTTCCAATAATTTGTATATGGGATGCAGCGCGCTTAATTGTCTATGAGCAGCTAATATAAACGGCTCCAAACACGCATGGGTGCGTAACCAGTGGTTCACAAGCTGGTGGACTCCAGCGTCGTTGGACCCAACATGGGCTTTGGCTAGCTGCCACGTCCAGTTGGAGGTTGCATCTATTGGTGGTGTGACAACGCGCTTGGACTTTGGGAGGCTTAGCTCGATGGCTATAGGCTTGAGTGTACCGAGACGAGTCAAGAACAATATGGTTCGAGTCGCGTAAGCCTTGCGTCCTTCCATTGCGTTGATTCGGTCTAGAAATGGTAAGTATGTGTCGTGATAGTCCACCATGAACAATCGGTTACTCTCCAACGCCTGAAAAATTCAATCAAAAACATGAAATTAATAATTTAATTAGTCAAAGTTGTTTTCTTTTGTATTTGCGTAAGCTAAGGTCATGATTATTACATAGTTCAAGACGAGGTTCTTAGCATAATTTAAGAACCATCTTAACTTTAACTAAGAAAAAGTTAACAGACGGTTCTTAGATATTTAAGAACCGTTTTTAACTTTTTTTTTAGTTAAAGTTAAGAGACGGTTTTTATATTACGTTAAGAACCATATCCTAAGAATCCCGCAATAAACATGTCATAATGAAATCATATATAGATTCTTACTTGCTGTACGGACAAGCCGTCAAGGTGACCGATGATGTGGTCTTCTGTGAGAGCAGAGTCTAGATGTGAACCGTAGATCTCATGGTCGAGATTGCTGACCGGTGGATAAGTCGTGATTCGTTCTATATTGACTGGGTTGATCCCAGCTATGGCTTGGCGTGCGAACTCGTCATCTCGAAGCCATGCGTATTTATCCTCTATTTTAAATATTATAAGAGCACCATTAGATAATAGACTATATTATAAGAAGATCTAAGTAAGCAGTGTAGAGGATTAATATATATAAACCCACAAACGCGCTTTTAAATAATTGAATTATTTTTCTTAAACTAATGTAACTACCATCCAATTTAACCTTTAGCCTAGGTGAGCATAATTATAAACAAATGAATTAAGGACGTGAAACATGTTTCTTTATTTAAGCAACTTCCATTGTTGGTTCCAAATAGTCAAGTACATAATAGAACTGCTTAGCAAACAAAATGATTCTTTATGGATTGGTTCATTATTAAACAGCATGTGAATATGTGATAGCCAGAGCCGTCTAACAACACGTGCAAATGGAACGGTTGAACATGGTCCAAATCAAAATATAAAAAAAAACAGAATTTTAAAATATAAATATATAAGTTATGATATAATACTTTAAAATTTTAGATATACTATTAAATTTAGAGTTTATATTTTCAAAAAAGATGTCAAATATATATAAATAAATATATAAATTTTTAAAATTACTTTATTATTTTGTTAAATATATCATTAATATTTTTTGAACAGAGTCCAAAAATAATACGAAACGGTCCTAGTGATAACACATGTTTTAGATTTTTAGTTAATGCATGAACCTCAATATATCATTAAAAACGAGTTAATGACAAAAATAAATAAATAAAAGATTTAATCAAATATGATTAGAAGTAAATGAGTGTGCTTACTTGAAACTATTTTGGGAGTATCGTATCTGAGTAACCCTTCACTAGATTTCTGGAGAGTAGTGACGATCTTAGGCAAAGGGAACTTCTTGAACATATCATCTTGAATCCCTAACTTGAGAAGCAATCCTTCTTTGTAAAGACTATCAATCTCACCGAAGTTAGCAAAGTCCTCAGCCAAAATGCTAGCTTTCAATGAAGGTACAAGGTTATGTAAAACCGCTTTAAGTCTACACGCAGCAAAAGTATCCTTCTTAGACTCTTCAAACTGCTCATCTCTCGGCACATACATCGGTAAAGGCTTCTCTACTCGCCTCTCGGACATTAGATCAGTATCCGTGGAAGGCCGCCCGGTTCGACAGCGTCTAGGGTAAGGAAACTCATGACCGCCAAAGGCAGGACGGGCTAGTTCCGGTGATATGTCCGGGTTTCCTATGTCGTTGTAGACATCAAAGTCGTAGATTCTGTCTGATAACTTCCTTTCTCCTTTACCATTTCCTCTTAGATTCTCCAGCTCTTGCTCCCTTAATGTCCTTAGACCGGACGGTGTCTCGCTAGGCAAATAAGGCTGCACAATTTTGTAACGGTATTTAATGTTTCATTCCAAAGTATATATGTAGTTGAAAGTCACGGTAGTTAATTAAGACAATTTTTGGACCCACCACAATATTACTATATGATATACTCCCTCTTCTCTCTGTTTGATAATAAGTGTCATTTTAGATTTTTGCACACGGATTAAGAATACAATTAATTTTGCATATTTTCTATATAAAAATATCATTCTCCATATACCTAACAATGTTTCAACCAATAGAAAATTAAACTGGAAAATAAAATTTATAAATTTTGCATTGAAATACGAAAACGACACTTATTTTATAACAAAAAAAAATTCTCTAAAACGACACTTAATATGAAACGGAGGGAGTATAGTATAATACTCCTTCCGTTTCATATTACTTGTCGTTGTAGAGAAAAAATTCCGTTTTAAAATAAGTGTCGTTTTAGAGTTTCAATGCAAAATTCATTAATAAGATTCTTCATTTTATTTTTTATTAGTTGACATATAGTTAGGTGTATATGTAATTGTGTTTTTATTTTGAAAATATACAAAATCATATGTTTTCTTAATATGTATGCATAAATCTAGTTGTCATAAACTTATAACGACAAATAATATGAAACGAGAGATTAAGAGTAATTAATTACCTGATTAGTGAAGAAAATGCGTTTTGATGGATGGTCGTATTGAGATTGGACCCATGAGTTACATGGGAAGTGAACAGCACCACAGGCGAAGCCTTCTATGGTGATGTTTTCAAGGAAGAACTCTTTTTGGTGTTTGTTAGTCACCGTTATGGCTCCCGGCGAACCAAATGCGGAATCTACCGTGAACTCCGCCGTGTAATGAACTTTCTCCGCTTTTGAATTTGATTTCTTTGACCAGTCTTTTAATACCGCCGGTTTACTCTTCTTGGGCTCATTCGTTTCTATTTAAAAAAAAAAAAAAATTGGTAATTAGTAATTTTTTGGGAAGAAAATAATCAAATTTTTTATTTAAAATATCAAACAATTATAAAAGAATATCTTCTCCGTTTCGATTTAATTGTTTTTGTAGAAAAAAATATTGTCTTAAAATAAATGTGTTTTAGAGTTTTAATGCAATAAATTCTTCATTTTATTTTTTTATTAATTAAAATATGATTAAATGTATAATTAATCTAGTTTTTATTTTAAAATATAAAAAATTAAATATTTTTTAATATTTGTATAACTTTAAAACGATAATTAAAATGAAACGGAAACGAAAAGAAGTATATGATAAATAATAAACTTACTTGAATCAACTTGAGTGCTGATAAGCTCCAAAACAACGTTTCTACCGATTTTGTCGGTAAAAGCATCTAAATGCTTAACCAAAGTCTCTTTGAAGTCTTCTTTGTTCTTGTTCCTAACCGTCACAACTGCTCTCACCTTAAACTGAACCGCCTTCTCCTCCTCCTCCTTCTTCTTCTCTTGGTTTCTACCAATTGTGTTAATACGCAGCGTTTTAACCAAATCCTCGCTTATAGCCGCCACGACACCGCCGGAGATAGCTGCTTTCATCGGTCTCAAGTCAAAAGGGTTGATCGAGAGTTGCGTTCTCTGTGTCTTCTTCTTGATAGAGAGACGAGAGGAAGCTAATGATGATCTCTCAAAGATGAAACGAGAACCCATTATCTCCTTAGCTAAAGCCATTCTACAAATGAATTTAATTAGTATTAACTAATGTGTGAATCTGAGGGTTTTCTTTTTTTTTTTGAAGTGGTGAGAAGTTGCAGAAACAAAAAAGTTAAAGCTTTCAAGAAGAAGTTGAGAGCTTTTGTTAGTGCGTTCTGATTACAAATAATCTGCTGGCGACAGCTATTT